>JAZHEH010003003.1:9540000-9837500 GCA_036589455.1 Ateles fusciceps | reverse complement strand
TCAAAGTGTGGTACTATCCGGAAGTCCTCAATGTTTTGTTGGGTTTTTTTGGGACAATAAATCAGGTGTTTGATTATCCCTAATTTCATGCAAAAAGCAAACGGATTGATAAAGAGTAGACCATTTTATTGTGAAGCCACTAAACATCCTAACATACTTTATTCTTAAAATTATGAAAAAACATCCAAGAATTATAATATATGATAGAATATATAAAAGTAACATTAGATAGAATATTTTACATTGTCTCCTCTTTTTCCTCTTCTAATTCAATGAGAATCTTAGAAATAGTTTTTGCTTATAAGTTTTAGAAGAGTTGTTTGTCTGTAAAAAGTGTCAGATTGACAATTCTGCACAGTGAGGTCCTTGATATTATTATATCTCCTTATATAAAATTACCCAAAAATAATTGATATATTTTAGTAAAAGAAGGTATTTTTAGCTGAGACAAAACTCTGATTGAATATTAGATGCCTAGCCTTTTTTTGACACCTACACATAAGATGATAGGAAGAACTTATAGTAAAAATGCAATTCCATAAAATGGCAATTTCAAATATTGCCTAAAGGTTGAAGGTAAATTGTTCCTGACTCTCCCATTCTTGTGAACATTTAGTTATTAAAATCATACAGAGGCAAATAGTAGCTAGTAAACACTATGTTTTGCTTGAGTTTAAAAATAATATTATATGTGTTTGTAGAATTGTACTACAAATAATTTTTAGTTGTAACAGTATTAATGTTCTCATGAATGTATGTACATATACATGTATGTATATAAATATACATGTTGTATATTTATTATGGTGTATATGTGTGTGTATACATATGCACTTTCCTAGTTAGATGTAGCTAAGTTTGAAATCTGGTGCTTCAAATAGTGCAGTACTGTACTTATCTTACACTGAAGATTGGTTAGATTATAATCCGATTTTTAAAAGATATTTAGAAAAAAAGTTAAACTTCAAAAAAATTTTCTCTTTGTTATGAAGACATATACACATTCGCTTTATATTTTTTCCTTGTGAAGATGTAGGTACGCTTTTGTTCTAAAATATGATCCCAGTAAAAGTTAAATAAATAAAAATTTAAATGAGATGTTTGTATTTTATGGTTCTTTTATAATTAATTATATTAGTGCATGAAAGTTACTAAAAGTAAAAATTTTGAGACATTATGTGCCAAAGTTACATAGAGTTTTATAAATAACTATGCATATATTCTATAAATTCTCTGTATTTAAAAAATATTTTCACTTGCATATTTCAAGTTATTCTTGTGTTCCTGATATGGATATTATATGCATATACATATGCTTATAAATATTAATTTATTTCTTTATATTTCTCTTCTCACTCAAAAAGTAAATATATATACTAAAAAATTTCAAAGATTTCTGTATAGAGAATTAGAAAGAGCTTCTATTAAAAGAGAAAAGAAGGAGTCAGCTTCATAAAAAATGAAGTCAAAGTATATAAGAAGAATGACTATTAGGCATAAGACAAAGTAAACTAGGCACCAAACTGTACTTCAGTAGCATTGCAACTCTAACCAGAAAACATCTCCATGAGTAGCTGGCTTCAAAGTACTTCCTACCATGTTCTTTAACAAAAGCTAGAACTAGATTTCACTGCATTATATGTCAGACAAAATATTCTCCCAAAAGCGAATTGAAATACATCATTAAACATTGAGTATCCTGTATATGCCAGATTCTATGCTAGACATTTTAAAATATTCAAATATGTAAGATGAGTTTCTCACCCTTTAGAAGCTTGTAGTCATTCCAGTTGAGCATCCTATTGTACAATAAAGAATTTTTATTTACACTTTCTTTGCACAACTAATCTACTCTGAAAAAAAAAATTTATTAAAATCTTCCAAAGTGACAACCAGTTTGAAAATGCTCAAACAACTGTTGAAGTCAATCCAACCACTGAATGGTAATTGTTAAGTAAAATTATGTGAGTAAAATTGTTAAACTGAAGTAATTGATATTTAATAGCTATAGTTCAAACCATATGTGAGACTGAAAAACCTTTTATGTCTCCTATTATTATTAGACAATTTTACTGCTTTCATGTTTACTTACTTGATCACTTGTTTGTGTGCATAGACTTAATATCTCATATGATTATTTTTCCAAAACAAAAGTATTAGATGGAATGGATAAAAAGTATTAGAGTAACATAGCAAGCATAGGTATAATATATTATCATGGTCTATGGTCACTTTATACCACCTGGTCTTCAAACTAAATGGAAACTCCAAGCTTTGTGGTTAACAGTAAGAAATAATTGGTTCTGCCAGTTCACTTCTCAGTGAACAAAATGGGTAAGAGGAAAAGAACATCAATTGCTATTAGCCAGTAGTTTCAACAGAGGCCTCAAACAGAGTAGGTAAAGAAATCAAATTACTTTTTCAGTCCTCAGAGTCATCATTAAAGTTTTTGAGGCTCACAGAGAGCGAAGTCTGTGCATCTTATGTTGCCTTTGCCTTTCCTACAGGTTATCATAAAATGTTATTCCCAGAAGTTATCCTGAGCACTAAATTTTCTTAACAATGATTTTTGTTAGGTCAGGATTATGTGATTAAAGTTTCACAAGGTCTCCACTGGAATTAATTTCTAGAAGACACTATCCCATATCCCCTGATTCAGCATTTTATTCTTGATGGTTTCACAATAATGTCAGCCTACAGGCAATTTTACCAGCCAATTTTCGCTCTATTTTTAGATTATTATTATGATAATATGTGTGATACGTCTGAGAAAGGGAAGCAAAATAATGCTCTTGAAAAATACAATATTAATATTTATAAAGGTGAGTTTTATGAAATCTAAATTTAGTTAATTTTGCTTCAGAGTATGAAAGAGCACCCCTTAGGCAGAATTTGTTCATGTTTGCTCATTCGTCTAACATCTTAAACATCATTTCATAAATGAGACTGTGCATTTTCATAAATAATTCCTAATAGAAGTATAAAAGCAAAAGTGAATATTGTTGGAAAGAAATTGTAGTGGTGTCCCATTGCTCAAAAACAAATATTGCAGAGGTTTTCTCTTAAACTGAATATGAAGAGTAATACATTTTGCATAAACTTACTAAGATACACATCTCATGCAGAGGAAAAGAGCGAGTATATCATTTTTCTTTGTAAGCCACTTGAAATAAGTGAGACTGGTAAGTACGTGAACTCTGAATAGTTAAGACATTTTTTCTCAGCAAATGTGTGAATACTTTTGAAGTCAGCAGATGTGCTATCCGTAGAAATATAGAACAGAAGTATTAATCATCCAAAGTTAAATAAAAATGTTCATTTGCAATTGAAATGCTTTTATTAAGTATATGCACACTAGACTGGAGGTACTATTTTGTTTATGTGAAGCCAGTGTTTTCTGATAAAGATTTTGAGACTTGAGATGGGTTGGGAACTATGTATGGGAAAAGAGATTACAGTCACTATATTTAAATTAACCCATAATATTTTGAAGTCAAATAAAAATTAATTTTTATATCTTGCTTATAATTGAGTCAGGTCACAACCTCTTTGAAAATTACATAATATATGTCATTTATGTGACAAAACCTTTTTGATCTTTGGTTGACTTGGTGTTTTGACCTTGCCTCAGAACACAAAGCATTTGTGTTAACTGATGGAGAGGTCACTGAGCTTACAGCATAGTTTTGGTGTTTTATTTTAACAGTTCAATAATAAGGTGAAGGGGAACACTCCTGAGAGTGACCATAATAGCTTTATTGCTTTTCTGTTATTAAAACCTCTTAAGATAATTGTTTTCAAAATTATAATATGATCTTTTTAGAATTTCTAGACTGAACATCAATTTGTGCTGGTCATGATTCCATTTCTGCTGTTTCACATTGTATTAATTTTCATTAAGTTCATTATATTTGAAACCTCTCAAGGTTTATTTGAAATGCATTGCTTGACTAGATACATACTGCATATTTTTACACCTAAAGATAACAAGATCTAACTTATGGTTCTATTCCTCAGAATAACTATATTAAATGTTTTAATGATGCTCATATTTTTATGTTATTTTTGTGTATATAAATATATTATATTTTATATGCAAATATATATTTAAAGATATATTATAGATAATTTCATAATAATACATTTCAATCAGGCATTTAAGGTTAAAGCTTAATTTATGCATTGAAAAGGTTTAGATAAACTTCAGAAGAAAAACAGTATGCTTTTCTAGAACATACCATGTCTACATAAAACATCTAAATGTTTGATTTCAAAACAGTAGTCTGTAAACTAGATTAGTGTTCTCCTAAGCCATTCAGGGTCTAAGTAAATTTAAAAATTAAATTTTTTTTTCTATAAATTACTCTGTAAGTGACAATTATTTATAATGATTTTACTTACAGGTGTTTATCCAGTCAGGTCTAGTGAAGGTTTATAAACATTGAGATTCATGATGATAGCCTTTGGAAAGCTATTTCATCTAGACCCTGTTTTCTTCCTCAGTTTTAAGCTTTTTCTTTTGCGTTCTCAAATAATACTGTGAATAATAATTCATAATGCTGCATTCATGCATGAGCTTTTATGTATATACATGTTTTTAAAAATGTTGGGTAGATGTCTAGGAGTGAAATTGCTGGTCCTTTTCAGTTTCTCTCAGGAATGTTTTGTAATTTTCAATGTGAAGATCCTGGGATAAAACCCATTTGGAATATATATGTTTGTAATATTTTTCTAGGGTCAATTTGCCAATATTTTTCTGCGGGCTTTTGCATCTATATTCATAAGGTCTGTAGTTGCCTTTTCTTATAATATCATTGCCTGATTTTTGCATCAAGGATGTCCTTTTCTGATTTTTTTTCAAGGTAATAATGGTATTCTCCAAAACCCATTTGAAATATTTTTTCCACTTTATTTTGGAAAGCATTTCTGTAAACTTGGAATAATTTCTTACTTTCACATTTGATAGAATATTTGATGACCAGTAAAATCATATAGTCCTGAGTTTCATTTGTGAGAAAGTTTATAAATTAAAAATTCAATTTCTTTAATAGCAGCTAGAGTATTTGTATTTTCTACTTATTCTCATGCAATTTTAGTAATTTCTTTTCTCTTCAAGAATTTATCCATTCCATTTACATTGTTGAATTTATTAGTGGTAATTATCCATAATATTTCTCCTATATCATTGTAACAGTCACAGATTCTATGGGATAGCAATTTTTCAGTCCTATTTTAGTAATTTGTTTCTTCTCTTTCTTGCTCAAAGATTGATCAATTACTGTTCTTTTCAAATAACGAACTTCCAGTTTCATTGATTTTTTTTCTATTTGTCCCACTCTCTAGTCCATTGCTTTCTGCTCTGATCATCATTATTTGTGTCTTTCTACCAACTTTGTAATTGTATTTTTATCTTGTACCATGATTTTAAAGGTGAAAGCTTACATTATTGAGCTTATATATTTATTTTTAATGCAATTATTTGAGGCTAAAATTATTCTTTAATCATTTTTAGCTTCATCCTACAAAGTTTATATGTTGTGCTTTCATAATCATTCTTTTAAAATATTTTCTAATATTGATTGTAATTTCTCCTTCTATCCTGAATATTTTTATACATACTGCTTAATTTCCAATTTGAGGGACTCTCCACATTGTTACTGTTGTTTATTTCTCACATAATTTGATAGTGATCACAGCAAATGATCCCTACAATTTAAATCTGTTCAAATTCATTTAATTATTTTGTGACTCAACACGTGTTCTATGATAAATGTTTTAGATACAGTAACACATAATGTACATTCTGCTGTTATTGAATGTAGTGTTTTATAAATTTTTTAAATTCAAATTTTCTATATTCTTATTGAAAATTTTTTATCTGCTTGTAGTATCTATTGCTGATAAAAGAATCGTATAATCTCTATTATAATCACAAAATTGTTTATTTCTTTAGTTCCATACACTGTGATGATATATATTAGAAATATATTTCAATTTATGTTTTTACCTATGTAAACATTTAGTTTTGCTATGTGATCTTAATTGATGAAATGATAAGAATATCATTATATTTTCTTCTTCACACCAAGAAATATTTCTTATTCTAAAGTCAATTTTATATGTTAATATAGCTACTGTATCTTTCTTGATATTTGTATCTGCATGGTATGTGTTTTTCTATAGTTTCACTTTAACAAATTTGTGGATTTGTAATTGTAGTGTGTTCCTTAAATACACATTTTTTAAAAATGCCTTTTATTTAATCTAAGAATCTCCTATTTTTAATTAATTAGATGATTTACATTTACAATAGTTACTAACATGGTGGGGCTCATGTGTATCATTTTTCTAGTTGTTTTCCATTCATCTCTTATCTCTCTTTTCTTTTTCTGTTTTTTTTATTCTTGCTTCTTTCTTTTGAATTTTTAAAAAATTCTTTATTTCATATATTCACTTATTAGAGCTGTGTCTGATATAATTCAGTGATTGCTGTAGGATTTCAATATATGCCATATTATATTCCATCTTTTTATATCATATCTTTTTATAGTCATTATTCAAATACTTTCATTGTATTGGTCCATTCTCACACTGCTATTAAGAAATACCTGAGATTAGATAATTTATAAAACAAAGAGGTTTAATTGACTTACAGTTCTGCAGGGCTGGGGAGGCCTCAGGAAAATTACAGTCATGGCAGAAGGAGAAGCAAACATGTCCTTCTTTAGATGGCAGCAGCAAGGAGACGTGCAGAGTGAAGAGTGGCAAACACCCCTTGTAAAATCATCAGATCTCATTCAAACTCACTTACTAACACCACAACAGCATGAAACATGACACATGGGGATTACAGGAACTACAGTCCAATATGAGATTTGGGTGAGGACACAGTCAAATCATATAAATTATCCAACTTTATATTTAAAGTGGGAGCCTTTCAAAAGTATATATGTATTGTGTATCTGTGTATTTTTTTCTGGCTACTTTTAAGAAGTTAATTTCGTTAAATGTTTTCAACAGTTCAAATCAATCCAGAAATGGATGTTTCTGAACATGTTTTATTTGTTTGTTTGTTTTCTATTTTGCTGGGTTCATTTGAGTATCTTGGATCTGTGGATTTATCATTTTTATAAACCTTGAAATACTTTAAATTCTTTAAGTATTTTTCCTAGTCTTCCCATTTCCTTTTTTGGGGATTTAATTACAGATATATAGACTACATGGTATTAGACCTCAGTGGTCACTGAAACTCCCTTTACATCTTATTCAGCTTTTTTGTTTCTCTCTAGGGGCTTCATTTTTATCACAATGTGTTCATATTCACTGGTCTTCTCTTCTGCAGTGTTTAGTCTTCTGTTTTTCCCCCTCCAGTGAATTTTAATATATTACATATTTTTAGCGTGAGATGTTTCATTGTGGTTTTTTTGTTGTTGTTGAATCATCTATTTCTCTTCTTAGTCTTTTTTTTTTTACTTTTAATATTAAAAAATACTTACAGTAGCTGTTTTATAAAGTCTTTGCAAATTTTATAACCTCTGAGATTTTGGGGTCTGTTTATATTGACTGATATTTTTACCTCATTGTATGTTTACATTCGATTCAGTTAAATTGCTATGAATCTTTATACTTTTATGGGATGTTTTTAATCATTGTTGGGCTAATCTAGAATCAGCTTTACTTTAAGGCTAATTTAGTTCTGCTATTGAAGACTGGCCGTACAGGAATCTCTAGTGAAAACTCTGGTCTTCATCAAGGTGTCTCCACTCATTGTGGTCAGATCATGTATATTTCCCAGCTCTGAGTGATTCCTGAGTATTACTCTGCAGACATGTCTCTAGCAGGTGTTCTGGGCCAGAGTCATGGAGTTTCATCCTACAAACGTGCTGCTTATTATTCAGCCAAATCAAAGGCAGATCAGTAGACTTATGTTTTCTCTTGCATAGCTCACTTGTCTGCACTGGTCTGACTAACAAAATCAAGCCCACTCAGCTTCCACAATCTCTGATGTTTGGGTTATCAACTATTTGAACATAATGTTCTACTTCTCTTTCTTCTCTGTGCGCAACAGTCCAAAACATGCCACCAGAGAAAAAGTTGAAGAAACTATATGTAATACCTTTTTGTGTCTTAATCTTGGGAATCATAGTCCATCGCTGTCTATTGTATAAAGTCATAAAGCAGTGGTTTTACATATGTTGTCCAGTTTCTAGTTATTTAAAAAGGGAAAGTCCAGTACCGTTAGCATTGTCATAGCCAGAAACAGAAGTCCCAAGTTCACAATTTTTATTTATAAAATAAGTAATTTTCCTCTGATTATAAAATACATACTCATTGTACATAATTTTGATGTCATATAGATCTTCAGAAGAAACACACTTTTCTCTAATTCCATCATTTAATTCACTATCTTTTTTCTTTCTTAGAGTTGATGTCCTCAGACATCAAATATTAGAGTTAATATTTCCCCCTCATGATTCGAAGTTTCTTCTAAAAAAAAAATGCCTGTAATCCCAGAAATTCAGGAGGGTAAGGGAGGCAGATAGCTTGAACCCTTGTATATATTACACACACACACACACACACACACACACACACACACACATACACACACAAAAAAACAACCCAGCTGAGCATGGTGGCACTTGCCTGTAGTCCCAGGTGCTCAGGTGGCTGAGGTGGGAGGATCAATTGAACTCTGGAAGTTGAGGCTGCAGTGAGCTGTGATCATGCCATTACTCTCCAGCCTAGGTAAAGAGTGAATCTTGCCTCAATTAATTAATTTAAAAATGACTTGTGTTTTTTCATTTTTCAAGTATGTAACCTTGAAGTTATTTGTTATTTCTTTTCTTTACCTGCTGCTTATTTTCTACCTTTTCTCAGATCATTCAAAGAGGCTATATCCAAGCATATCTCATCTTACTGTACTTCTTTTTATTGCACTTCACAGATATTGTGTTTTTTACAAATTGAAGGTTATGACAACCCTGCTTGAAATAAGTCTGTTGGTGCCGTTTTTCCAACAGCATGTGCTTAATTCATCTCTCTGTGTTACGTTTTGCTAATTCTCAGAATTATTTCAAACATTATTTATTATATCTGTTATGGTAATCTGTGATCAGTGATCTTTGGTGTGGCTATTATAATTATTATGGCTACCATAAACAGCACCCATATAATATGATGAGCTTAATCAATAAATAAATGCCCCAGTGACCAGCCGTTTCCCCACTACTCTCCATCTGCTCGGACCTCCCTCTTCCCTGAGACATGACAATAATGCAATTAAGTCAATTAATAACCCTACAATGGTTTTTGAATGTTCAAGTAAAAGGAAGAGTCACTTTAAATCAAAAGCTAAAAATGATTAAGCTTAGTGAGGAAAACATGTCGAAAGCTGACATAGGCTGAAATCTAGACCTCTTGCACCCAACAGCCAAGTTGCAAATGCAAAGGAAAAGTTTTTGAAGGAAATTGAAAGTGATAGTCCAGTGAACAAACAAATGATGAGAAAATAAAATAGTTTAAAAGCTATATGGAGAAAGTTTAACTGATCTGGATAGAAGATCAAAACAGTCACAACATTTTCTTAAGCCAAAGCCTAAAATCAGAACAAAATCCTATATCCTTTCCATTTACAAAGGCTGAGAGAAGTGAGGAAGCTGTAGAAGAAAAGTGGAAAACTAGAAGAAAAGCTTAAAGAGAACTTGTAAACATTCAGTCCATAGCAGAGGATGTGGTTCATGAGTGATATGCTGTGGATGTGTGCTCCTGTCCAAATTTCATGTTGAATTGGAGGAGGGTAGGTGAATTGGATCATGGGGGCAAGAATTTCCCTTTGCTGTTTGTATTAGTCCATTTTCACACATACTACCTGAGGCTGGGTAATTTATAAACAAAGGAGATTTTATTGACTCACAGTTCTGCATGGCTAGGGAGGTCTCAGGAAAAGTACAACCATGAGGGAAGGTGAAAGAAAAGCAGGCACCTTCTACACAAGGCAACAGGAGAGGGAGAGTACAAGGAAAAGTGCCACTTTAAAACCATCAGATCTCAGGAGAACTCCCTCACTATCATGAAACACCATAGGGGAATCTGTCCCCATGATCCAATCACCTCCCACCAAATCCCTCCCTTGACATGTGGGGATTAAAATTCGAGATGAAATTTATGTGGGGACACACAGCCAAACCATATCATAGTTCTTATAACAATGAATGAGTTCTCAAGAGATCCAGTTAACGTGTGGGGCACCTCCCTCTTCGCTGGCTCACTCTCTCTTTCCTGCTGCCATGTGAGGAAGGTCCTTGTTTCCTTTTCACCTTCTGCCATGATTGTAAGTTTCCTGAGGTCTCCTAGTTATGTTTCCTGTTAAGCCTGCAGGACTGTGAAGTCAATTAAACCTCCTTTCTTTGTAAATTACCCAGTCTCAGGTAGTTACTTATAGCAGTGTAAGAATAGAAAAATAGAATGAGATTTAAGAAAAGAAGCCATCTCCAGAACCTGAAAGTGCAAGGTGAAGCAGCAAGTGCTTTGTTAGGAGCTAATGCAGCTCATGATTTTAAGTTTATGCCAACATTCATTTACCATTCTGAAAAGCTTAGGGCCCTTAAGAAGTATGATGAATCTCTGCTTGTACTCCATGGATAGAAGAACGTAGACTGGATGACAGCACATCTGTTTATAGCAAAATTTACTGAATATTGTTAGCCCACTGTTGAAAATTACTGCTCAGAAAAAAGACTATGTTCAAAATATTACTGCTTACTAAATATGCAACTTGTGACCCAAGAGCTCTGATAGACATGTACAAAGAGATTCGTGGTGTTTTCATGCCTGATAACACAGTATTATTCTGAAACCCATAGATTAAGAGGAATTTGACTTTCAAGTCTTATTATATAAGAAATATATTTCATAAGACTACAGCTGCCATAGATAGTGATTCCTGTGGTAGATCTGGGAAAAGTACTTTGAAAACCTGGAAAGAATTTATCATTTTAGGTGCCATTAAGTATGTTTGTGATTTGTGGGAGGAGGTCAAAATATCAGCATTAACAGGAATTTGGGAGAAACTGATCCAACCCTCATGGATGACTTTGAAGGGTTCAACCTTTCAGTGGAGGAAGTACTGCAGATGTGGTGGAAAGAGCAAGAATAATCGAATTAGAAGTGGAGCTTGCAAATATGACTGAAGTGCTGCAATCTCATGGTAAAATTTAATTGATGAGGAGTTACTTCTTATGGATGAGCAACGAAAATAGTTTCTGGAGATGGAATCTACTTGTGGTGAAGATGCCATGAATATTGCTGAAATGACAATCAAAGATTTAGAATTTCACATAAACTTAGTTAATAAAGCAGTGACAGAATTTGAGCAGATTGAATCCAATTTTGAAAGAAGTTCTACTGTGAGTCAAATGCTATCAAACAGCATTTCATGCTAGAGAAATGTTTCATGAAAGGAAGAGTCATTTGATTCAGCAAACTTCATTGTTTTAAAATTAATAATTGCCCTAGCCACCCCAACCTTCAGCAACCACCACCTTGATCAGTGAGCAGCCATCAACATTGAGGCAAGATCCTCTACCAGTGAAAAGATTCTCACCCTCTGAAGGTCCAAATGATTGTTAGCATTTTTTAGAAATTAAACATTTTTGAATTAAGGTATGTACATATTTTTGAGGTAATGCTATTGCACCCTTAATAGACTATAATGTAGTGTAAATGCAATTTATATATGCACTGAGAAACCAACAAAAAACTTCATTAATTGCTTTGTTGATATATTTACTGCAGTGATCTCACCCAAACTCATGGTATCTCTAAGATATGCCTATATGTGTGTATGTGTGTATCAAAGATATTTATTTACTGATACTATTTTAGATTACATTAAATGCTACTATCTACATATCTTGTGTGCCACAGTAGACAATAAGCTTAATGTAGACAGAAACCATCATTTATTCTTTTGTATATCCTAAGGATTGCTGTTGTTTTTTCCCTCCTTACAAGTCACAAGTTTAACTGGTTATTTCACTTCCTGCATGTGAAAATCTGGACAAGTTAGCTAATATCTTTAAATTCGTGTCTTCTGTGCTATAGATAATAATCTCCATGTTTTTCCTACAAAGATCATCTAGCCCATCACTACAAAAGTTCTTAATGATAGAGTTCTAGTTCAGCTCATATATCTATCTAGAGTCTGTTAATATAAATTTTACCAATTATAAGTTATTTTTCTGATACAGGCAATTATTTTAAAAGGAAAGCTCTCTAAATTGTTTTTTGATATCTATAAAGCCAAAGTATTATAAATTTTATTTTCTGAATCTTCTTCAATGTCGTTTCAAAAAAAGCCATAACTATCCAGGCAAAATATTGGTCACATCTAATCACACACACACAAATTTCCCTTTTCTAAAACTTCAGAAATCACCTTTTCATCTTAAGCATTAGAATAAAAATAAATATTTAGAATAATTAAAGATGTCAAAAATTCATTATATGTGTGAGAGATGCATATACTTGCCTTCTGGTTCATTTTTCTTATTTATCTCAAATAATTAGAAGCTGATCAAATTAAGAATATACTTTTGGAATTTCATGCATTAAGACGTCCTTTGCTTTTTTCATGGCTTACACATGCACCTATTTTGGATTTACAGATAAAATACTTGAATATTGTCCTCTGTTTTTTTTTCCTTACTAACAAACTATTGGATTGAATAACCTGATTTTTAAATTAATTCTAGAGGCTATTAAAATTTGTTCTTAATGATTATGGAAATCTATATTAGTTAGGGGGGGTGGTTCTCCAGAGAACCAGAATTACAGAATCAGGAGCAGGAAAAGGAGATAGAAAATTATTTTAAACAATTTGTTCACACAATTGCAGAAGTTTGGTAAATTCAAAATCTACAGGGTAGATGAGCATGCTGGAGATTCAAAGAAGAGTTGAAATTCCAGTTCAAAGGCAATCTGCTTAGAAAATTCCTCCTTATTCTGGGGAAGTCAGTCTTTATTTTACGGAGGACTTTTAACTGATTGGATGAAAACCGCACACATGATGGAAGATAATCTGCTTTACGCAAAGTCCACAGATTTAAATGTTAATCGCATCTGAAAAATACCTTCACAAAAACATGCAGAATAATATTTGACCAAATATCTGGGCACCATGGCCCAGCCAAGTTGGCAAGTAAAATTAACCATCACAAGCACACCTTTGTCAACTTGTTAGATTGCTTTTTTTTAATGAGAAGCTCTTTTCTTCATTCTACCTTTCTGTCATTCAGCTGCATTACAATGATGGGAAACATGGTAAGACCAATGAATACCATGAGTATAGGCTCATTGCCATACTTCATTTGCTATGAAGGGAGTTTTTGATCAGAAGCAATGCTGTGTGGAGTACTATAACGGTGGGTAAGTCCTTCTGTAAGTCCACAGATGGCGCTTTTGGGAGAAATACTGGGGAAGGAAGGCTAACCCAGAAATGGCATACGTATCTATTCTAGTAAAACAAAACACTTCCCTTTCCACGATAGAGCAGCCTAATGCAATCAAATTTCCACCAACTGGCTGATCACCCCAGGGAATAATGTCATATTGAGGATTCAGTGTCCTTCTTTACTGCAGGCATATTGAGCACTCAGCAGTGGCTGTATCTAAGTTGACTTGGTGAGTGGGAATCCATGTTGCTGAGTCCATGCATAACTGCCATTTTTGCCACCATAGCCACTTTGTCCATGAGTCCATTGGTCGTTAGCAGAGGTAGTTAGTAAAAAACAAAAGCTGACTATTATCCATGAAATAGGTACATTACAAAATGTGTGTGCCTAATAATAATGGGCATAGAGAAAGCAAAAATTGAGGTCATTACAGAGATATTGACAACCTTACCATCAGAGCTGAAGATTTACATTATTTCCTTAGTTTTACCAGATCAAGAAATCAATATTGAGAGAACAGAATATCTTTTACCGTGTAGTGTATTAGTTCTTTTTTAGGCTACTGATAAAGACACACAAAAGACTGGGTAATTTATAAATAAAAAAGAGATTTAATTGACTCATAGTTTCACATGGCTGGGGAGGCCTCACAATCATGATGAAAGACAAAAAGCAGGTCTTACATGGCAGCAGACAAGAGAGAAGGAGAATCAAGTGAAAGGGGTTTCCCTTTATTAAACTATCAGATCTCATGGGACTTATTCACTACCATGAGAACAATATGGGGGAAACCACCCCCATGATTCAATTATCTCCCACTGAGTCACTCCCACAACATGTGGGAATTATGGGAGCTAGAATTCAAGATGAGATTTGGGTGAGTGCACAGCCAAACCATATCATGTCACCCCTTGCCCCTCCCAAATCTCATATCCTCACATTTCAAAACCAATCATACCTTCCACAGAGTCCCCCCAAACTCTTAACTCATTTCAGCATTAACTCAAGAGTCCATAGTACAAAGTCTCATCTGAGACAAGGCATATCCCTTCTACCTATGAGCCTGTAAAATCAGAAGCAAGTTAGTTACTTTCTAGACACACTGGGGATACAGGCATTGAATAAATATACCCATTCCAAATGTGAAAAATTGGTCAAAACAAAGGGGCTAAAGGCCCATGCAAGTCTGAAATCCAGTGGGACCATCAAATATTAAGCCTCCAAAATGATCTCCATTGACTCCATGTCTCAAACTGAGGACACCCTGATGCAAGAGGTGGGTTCCCATGGTCTTTGGAAGCTCCCCCTCTGTGGCTTTGCAGGGTATGGCCCCCTCCCATTGCTTTCATGGACTAGTGTTGAGTGTCCGTGGCTTTTCAAGTGCATGGTGCAAGCTATCAGTTTAGCTACCATTCTGGGATCTAGAGGACAGTCATTCTCTTCTTATAGCTCCACTAGGCAGTGGCCCAGTGGGGGCTCTTTGTGGGGCCTTCAACCCCACATTTCTTTTTCACACTGCCCTAGTAGAGGTTCTCCATAATGGCCCTGCTCCTGTAGCAAACTTCTACCTAGACATAGAGTCATTTTCATACATCCTCGGAAATCTAGGTGGAGGTTTTCAAACCTCAATTCTTGACTTCTGTGCACCAACGGTCTCAACACCATGTGGAAGCTGCCAAAGTTTGGGGCTTGCACCCTCTGAAGTCATGGCCTGAGCTGTACCTTGGCCCTTTTAGCCATGGCTAGAATGGCTGAGATGCAGGGCACCAAGTCTCTAGGCTGCACATAGCAAGTGTGCCCTGAGCCCAGTGCAGGAAGCCATTTATTCCCCATAGGCCTCCAGGCCTGTGATGAGAGGGGCTATCACAAAGGTGTCTGACATGCCATGGAGACATTTTCCCTACTGTCTTGGCAATTAACATTTGGATTCTCATTAATTATGCAAATTTCTAGAGCTGGCTTGAATTTCTCCTCAGAAAATGGGATTTTCTTTGCTATCACATGGTCAGGTTGCAAACTTTCTGAAATTTTGTACTGTTTCCCTTTTAAAACTGAATGCTATTAACAGCACCCAAGTCATCTCTTGAATGCTTTTCTGCTTAAAAATTTTTTCTGACAGATACCCTAAATCATCTCCCTCAAATTCTAAGTTCCACAAATCTGTAGGGTAGAAGGAAAATGCCATTAGTCTCTTGGCTAAAACTTCACAAGATTCCCCTTTACTCCAGTTCCCAACCAGTTTCTCATCTCCATCTGAGACCACCTCAGACTGGATTTTATTTTCCATATATTATTAGCATTTTGGTCAAAGCCATTGAATAAGTCCCTAGAAGTTCCAAACTTTCATCTTCCTGTCCTCTTCTGAGTCTTCCAAACTGTTCCAAACACTGCCTGTTATCTAGTTCCAAAGTTGCTTCCACAATTTTGGATATCTTTACAGCAACACCCCACTCTACTGGTACAAATTAACTTTATTAGTTTGTTTTCATACTGTTGATAAAGACATACCCAAGACTGGGTAATTTACAAAGAAAAAGAGGTTTAATAGACTCACAGTTCTACATGGCTGGATAACACTCAAAACCATGGTGGAAGGTGAAAGGCACATGTTACATGGTGGCAGACAGAGAGAATGAAAACCAAGCAGAAAGAGTCCCTTTTTTAAAACCATCATATCTCCTGAAATGTATTTCCTACCATAAGAACAGTATGGAGGAAACAATGCCATGATTCAATTATCTCCCCACCAAATCCCTCCCACAACACATGGGAATAATAGGAGCTACAATTCAGGATGTGATTTGGGTGGAGACACAGCAAAACCATATCATGTAGTAATCAAGATAGCCAGTATTTCAAGCATAGAATATTTCTAAAATTTGACTCTATACTATTGCATACAATAAGTGTTAGGAAAAATGAAAAAAAAATCCATATCATACAATTCTCTGCAACTACAATATAAACTTAGTGTTTAGTTTAAAAGAGAACTTCAACAATTTTATATGTTTGGAAATATACATCTTTAAGCATACATTAAAAGGATACATTTTAACTAAAGATAGAAATAAATAATATACTTTATATAAAAATTGTAGAATGAAAATGAAAGTGGTGCTTTAAGTAATTATATACTAAAGAATAAAGCTAGGAAACTTTACTAAGAAAGAAAAATGTCACAGAATAAACTCAAATACAATAAAGTTATTAGCAAAAAAGGAACAGAGTATAGAAAATAAGAAACAATCTTAATAAAGAGAAACTGTAAAACAAAAGTTTGTATTTTCCTAAAATTAATAAAATAGAAAACCTCTGGGAAAAGAATTAGGATGAGCTAGAGAAAACATAATCAATATTATGAATGAAAAAAGTGACCTAAGCACAAACTGAGAAAAATAGAACATTTTAGAAATTTATTCCAAAACCATAGAAAATTTTGATTACATTGGTATTTTTCCTAGAACAATATTATTTGAATAAAAAAGGAAAATTACTGTTTGCTGAGAATGATGGTGACACAAGAACAGAAAATCAAACACCGCATGTTCTCACTCATAGGCGGGTGTTGAACAATGCGAACACATGGACACAGGGAGGGGAGTATCACACACTGGGGTCTGTCGGGGGAAAAAGGGGAGGGATAGTAGGGGGTGGGGAGTTGGGGAGGGATAGCATGGGGAGAAATGCCAGATATAGGTGATGGGGAGGAAGGCAGCAAATCACACTGCCATGTGTGTACCTATGCAACAATCTTCCATGTTCTTCACATGTACCCCCAAACCTAAAATGCAATAAAAAAATAAAAAATAAAAAAAAAAAAAGAAAGAAAATTACTGAAGGTACCTATACTCCTTAAACATATTTAATCAGTGTTTAAAACGTAATGACTCCTTTCATAAAATAAGGCCATGAGTTCTATAGAGTATTAAGTATTAAAAACACTTACAAAAAAACCAATAACTTTAATATTTATGTATTTGTTTTAAACAACAAAAAAAGAGACAGACTTTTTAATCATTTTCAATCATTTCATCATTTTAATCCTTTTAAATACTTTTTGGTACATTCAGATCAGGCCAATATGGATACTCTTTGTTGTTTTGTTCACAGTGTTAGAACTCAGTATTTATTGCCACATTTTTCATAGATATGGTTTTCATATTAAATGGGTCCATTTCTAGGTTCCTGATTATATTATTTTGGCTTGTCTGTACCCATGTTAATAACATTATCTTAAATTGTTATAGTTTCCATAGTTAGGTAGCTAGTATCTTCGTGTTATTCTTCTTCACAATTATCTAAGGAAACCTTGACCCAAATTTTTTTTATATCAATTGCATTGTGATAGTCTATGATATTTTGTTACAAAAATTCTCTGACTGTGGAGTTTTCATATCCCTGAACATAATTTTTCTTTTAATTTATTTGTTAATTACTGTTATTACTGTCATTATATTTTCCAGTTGTTACTGGTCTACAGTAATGCAGTGCCTTTTATATGTAGATTTTGTGCCTAGAAATACTGCTGATATCCATGATCAGTCTTATAATTTATCTATTTCACTTATATAATTTCCAAATATGGAAATATATTTCTTACTTTCTACTTATACACTAGGACTTTTTGTTTGAATATTGAATAGAAGCTGTTATAATGAGTTTCCTTTTTCTTAATTCTGATTTTGAAGAAAAGGCCATAATTAAAAATGATACCTGAGATTACAGCTTTCTTGAGTTTAAGAAATTTCCACGTATAGCTAGTTTGCTAACAGTTTTATTATCAATGGATATTGAATTATACTGAATATGTTTTTTTCATAATTTAATTTGTTTAGCATGAAGAAAAACAAATTGACATATTTCCTAATGTTAAATTATTTTTACATTCCTGAGGTATTTCTAATTTTGCTATAATGATGTATTAATGATTATTAATTAATGTCTCAATATTAAATAACTTTATATACTTTTGTATTCTACATATATATAATATCTCTTTATCTATCTACTTATTTTCATCAGCATAGTCATCATTATCATGTTAATAAAATGAAAGGCCTTGTAAGGAAGATTCTGATGACTAAATCGCCCAATAGGGGAAAATATCAATAACTTGTATTGAGCATTATGACCTCTTATTTTTTCAATAAACCTCACACATTGCTTTTTAAATGACACAATTAAAGAAATGCTATCTTTTCCTCCAAACTACCATCTAACCAGATGATAAAACAAATGTATGATAGAAAAGAAATCCTACAATGAATATGGTTCTAATTAAGAAATTGATAAATTAATAATGATTATTACAGATTTGCAAATTCATTGCCTTTTTATGTCTTTAGATAAGTAAAGAAGAAAGGCATGTGAGCAATAAGCAAGTAGGAAAAACTTACAAAAACACTACTGGCAGTTCTATTTATTATCATAACAATGCAGTTACAGTAAAATGATCACCATGCTAAGAGCTCTTCCACAGGAGTGACAGCATAAATTTCATAGAGTAAAAACCTGGCCCAGAGCCAATGCTCCATTTTGGTTTTTGAATGAATAAATTAATGAAAAACAAAATATTTGAGGCACAAGTATCTAGTGAATTTAGCAATTTTCTATACCAGTGGGACTTTATTTAAGTTATAAAGAATTATGTGAATTTGACTTTTGAAAACCCTATGTTTACTATGTCATGGATTTTTATATTTTCAGCTATATGATATTTCTAAGATATTATCAAAGAATATCAATAACACTGTAAAGAAACCACATTATTTTATGCTACTTAAAATATTTCTTAATTTATCATGAAGTTCGAATATCAGATGTGCCCTCTAATTGAGGCAGTTAGTATATTACCTCTGGACTCAATATTTGCCTGTTTTATTCAACAATCCAAAATCCATGAATTGGAAATTTCCACAAGAAAAACACATTCCTTGGAAAGAAATTAAAAATAAGGAGATGGTTTACAGAGAAAGAGAGAGAGGAGGAATGGAAAGTCCTAAATCAATTGTTAATAAATGACTACTATGTAGGATTCCAAAAAAAAACCAGGCAAAATAGAAGTATTTAGAAATGGATATCGCAGTACCCAGAAATATCACTTTCATTAAACTTCTATATATAAATGGGTGTGTGAATCACACTCTCTGAGATTTAAGCTTTGGAAAGATTCATAACATTATTTACTGAGGAATATCTACACATATACGTACACATGTGTGCACATTTTTTATAGAATAGAGCACCATTTCCTATCCAATGAAACTTCAAGTGGTTAAATGTAGGCAAATAATTAAAGTGTTTGGAAACCTGAAAATGAAAACGCAAAACATGCCTGTGTTGGGTAACACTATTTAAAAAGCCTGGGTACAATTCTTTATCAATGAAAGGTGATGACTGACTTAATTGAGTACATACAAATTTCTAGATTCGGCTCTAAATCTCCCACTCATTAGTGCTGTGACTCAATCCTCTTAATTTTTATGAGAGTTTCTTTATCTGTAAATTGGATGAATTATTCAATAACAATCACTGAATTATTCAATAAAAATTCATAACTTGTAGGATCAAATTTCCAAGAATGTCTAGAACGAATGTAAACACATAAAATCTACTCTTTGTATTCTATGATAGATTCACATAATTGAGAGTGAAAATGCTTTCAGATTACCCATCATTAAAATGAAAGAAATTATAAATTCACTTAATATACTCAAAATGTTTTTTCAAATGAGTGAAAGTAACTTTAGCATAAAATTTTATAACATAGCCTCAGGATGAATCTTTAAAAAATATTACTTGAAATTGGAAAAACGATAAAAAAGAACTGTCTAGAACAGTCAGGGACTGAAAATCTTGTTAGGAGTCTGCAGGTGCAAAAATAAACCTGTAAAATGGAACAAATTTTCTAACTTGAAATTAGAAATGTGGCCCATGTCCATTCTTTAGAAAACTGATCGTTGTTTTTATTTAAAAGCAGACATCTGTAGCCACTCCACAGATTATGAGAATTGTAATCAGAAACACAGCATATGGTAGCAAGTGATGAATCTGAGGAGACACAGCTAAGTTTAGATCTAACTAAAATTTCTAGGTTTCACTTTAAAACTAAATGTAAGAAACATTCTGGCATCATTTATCATTACATGAAGTTAATATATGATGTTCTCATTTTTAACTGGTCCCTTAAACAGAAGTATAAATGTTATACACACTTTCTATTTGAACTTTCTATTTGGTCTTTTCAATGAAAACTTTTGTTTGTTTTCTATGATGACAGATATACCAAAATAAGATTAAAATTTTTAAAAAGTATACATATTATATATAATTTCAAATAAATATGTAGCTAAAAAACTCATAATGCATCTAAGTAGATTAAAATTCTACTTATATAGGAAAGCAAACCTGATGAATCTGGATAGTTATTTATTTAGCTTTTCCAGATTATTTCCCATATTCTAGAGCAATCTATGATACTCGGTCAACCAATCATAGTTATATAATTGAACCATATACATAATGTAAAATTTATTATTGTTTAATCCAGGAAGATTATTTTCAGAAAGTTAATATAATGAATATAAGTAAAAAAATCTCTAACTTTGTGCAAAATATCTAATGGAAATAATAAAGAAATCCTGCTATTTGTAAAAGATCTTTTGTATTCCAATTTCAGCATACGATTTGAGACTCACATGGTGAAACTCTGTCTCTACTAAAAATACAAAAATTAGCTGGGTGTGATAGTGCACGCTTGTACTAGCTGCTAGGGAGGCTGAGGGAGGAGAATCGCTTGAACCTAGGAGGCAGAGGTTGCAGTGAGCTGAGATCGTGACACTGCACTCCAGCCTGGTGACAGAGTGAGACCCTGTCTCAGAAAAATAATAATAATAATAAAAAAAAAGAATATCATTTGTATTGGTGGAGTAGGACAGGGGCAGAATAAGCTCAACATCTGTAGACTGTCTTGTCTATTTTCCTGATTTTAAGATACTTTAAGTCCAGTTCTCTGTTGTCTTTGCCCCTTTCAGAATGATCTTGCCATCTTGCTCATCTGCCATATATGGCATATTGGGAAAATGCCGAGGCCATCCATCTGGAATCCTTCACTGCTTACACATTTGGACACAAGAAGTATTTTCCCCATGCCATTTAGAAATGTGTGTATTGTGATGGGGGCAACAGTTGCGTGACAGGCTGTCCCACGATCTTCTGCCTAAAAACATGAAAACACATTTCTCTGCTTGTTTTTTGTTTGTTTGTTCCTACTTTCTTGAAGTCTTAGGTTAGTGGATAAAAGCATAAATTAAGGAGCCAGACTATTAGGATTCACATCCTACATTCTGTACTTATTTGCTGAGAAGATTTGAAAATTGTTTTCCTTTGCATGTTCCATGTGTAAAATAGGCAGAAATTGTAGTTTTATCTTCACAGAGTTTTTATGAGGTTTTCATTTACATCAGTGTCTGACACATAAAGAGTTAAAACTATTAATAGTTATTTGCCATGATTTATCATTATTACCAACTAACTATTCTGTGATTTTTTTTCCCAGGAAAGATGATACCAATCTCTGTGGTTCAGATCCCAAAAGCTGGGTTTGTTAAGCTCCTCTTTTCAGGCAAATCTTAGAGAAGGAAAAGGTGCCATACCTTTTTCTTAATAACGCATCACCATCTGGATACAAGACTCATTATTACCATTGCCCTTATGAACCTCCTTTTCCAGCTCATAAGAAACTTTATCTGATCTCATCCTGGAAAGATTGGGAGCTTAGAAGCTTAAACTTGACTAATTATGTATTCATCGTGGCCCATGACTCCTCAGGGTCTAAGATTTCCAAATTTAAAATTCTTTTCTCAGCTTCTAATATAGCAACTTTATCCTAATGTTGTGATTTTTTTGAATTTCTTTTATTGAGTGTTACAAATTACCACAAATTTAGCAGCTTAAACCAAAACCCATTTATTAGCTCAAAGCTCCATAGGTCTGAAGCCAAGGTGGGCTTCACTGTTTCTCTGTTTGGGATCCAACAAAGTCGAAATCAGGATGTCAGCCTGTCTGAGCTCTTATCTGGAGGCTCTGGGAAACACTTTATTTCCAAAGTCTTTCTTATTGTTACAGAATCCAGTTTCATGCAACTATAGGCTAAAGTTCCTAATTCCTTGCTGACTAGTGGCTCAGGGTTGCTCTTAGTTTCTAGGAATCTCTTTCAAGTTTTTCCACATAATACCCTCCATTTTCCAACCAGCAACAATGCACCAAATTTTCCTCATGCTTCCAATTTCTGGCTTCCTCTTTCATTATCAGCTGAAGAAAGCTCTGTGCTTTTACACAGCTCAGGTGATTAGGTTAGACCTGCCCTGATCACCTCCCTATTTTAAGGGTAACTAAATGATAACCTTAATTATATTTGCAACAATTTATTTTGCCGTGTAACATAACATACTCATTAGAGTAACACCAGGGCATGAAGATCATGGAGCTATCTTAGAATTTTTCGAATCAAACCTAGGTAATAGATATGTGGCAATCTAGGTGTTTGCTCATTTGGGGAAGAATCAAGATAATAAAAAATTACAGTAATAAATATTGTCAAATAGTATTTTAAAATATTATACTAACACTTGGATATTTCTATATATGGTTGCTTGCCCAAATAATAGTTTCACAAATGAATGTTAAATGAGTGAATGAATAAAAGTGATATTGGCAATAAGGATCTTGTAATATTTATCTGCTCCCCCTATAGTCAGAATGATTGCTAAATAGTAATTCAGTCATTTTTTCCCTAAGACAAAATTCCTTACTGGCTTATTTTTGAAACTTAATATCTGTTTTTTAAATTAATTAATTTTATTTAGAATAATGTCTTGTTCATTATAGAATGTTTTTGTTGTTTCAATTTTTTTGTTTTTAAATGTTATTTTTAACTGTCTTTATATTTGTTATCAATTATCTGTATGTTTAAAATATTTAATTTATTGAGAAATTGGTTTACAAGTTTTTCTAGAAGGTGTTAAAATTTGCTTTGAATATAATTATGAACTATGATTACATCCAAAAAGCAGGCTTTTTTTTCCTCGTAAAAATCCAGAACTTAAAGTCAGTGTCTTATTTTCTACCTTTCTCGTATGAAAGGAAGAGCCATTTCGTTGAAAATTCATTATTAGTTTTAATTTTTTAATTATATGAAATATTGAAAATACAGAAAATATAAACTTTTTAAAAATGCAGCACATGATCCTCTCGTCGAGACTGTGCTGAGAAATCAGTTGCTCTCAGGCTGAGCAGATAGCCCAGCCCAACATATAGTTTCAGATTCAAGGATTAAAAAGCTGCCTTTATGTTGCTATTTTTCAAACATGCACAGACTTTTATACTTTTGTAGCTACAGAGCAATGCCAATTTTTTCATTTAACTCTTCTATTAAACAAAGTATGTATCTAAATGGTAGGAATATACATTTACCCTGTCCAATGCAAACAGATTTTAGCATTTTAGCACTTTTATTTGACTTGATTTAACTCATGGAAAGAGTTTATATATGTCACTTCAATAGTTTGGAGCTAATGTGATAAGCTTTTTATGAAACCTCAGAAAGTTCTATTCTCTAGTTTTTTAGGTTGTGCTTTTTCTTGGGAAATATGTACTTTAGAAGGAGAGCTTTTTTTCAACACAGTCATCTACATATTTATTTGCAGTCCGTCCTCCAAAGATATTTCCTTTTAAATTTCTGTCTCACAAGTCATAATTTCAATTTGAATATTTTAGAATCATACTCAAAAACTTCATAGATATAATCTCTCCCCTTAGCCTAACATGTTGCTTTGACAAAATTAATGTAACAAAATGTTAAGATATTTCATCTACCTGCCATTTACTAGGGATTGCTGAATTCTGTGAGCATCTGTTTCCTATTGCTGCTAAAGAGCAAAAAATCCAATTAAGAATAGTGAAAAGGGAGAGAATAGACTTCTTATAGGCAATTAGCCAATAGAAGTTACTGTGAAATTTTCATTCCTAAGGGATTTCAATTACATGATAAGACAAGATTTTTCTGTTGTAAAGAAAGAGTAGATTGAGGGACTTTTTGAACTTTCTTAGATGTGTTTTATACAAAAAAAAAAAATTACTAATACTGAATGATTCCTTTTATTGACTATTATTTTATATGTAAACATGGAAGGGAGAAGACAAGTGTTATTTAATATAAATGTCAAAGAATGATGCATATTTCATGAGGCTGCAATAATTGATAAATCTAGAAGAGAACAATCAACTGAAAATAGTTATCTGAAAGTAATTCTGTGATCAGATGGAGGAATGAAATCCTAGTCTATTCAAATAACATAGTTATATAAAGAAGAATGACCAAGTAAGCATAAATTTTATATAAGATTTTATCATTTTCTCTACTTAGTTGAACTCCATTAGAGTCTTTTTTTTAATGTCACAGGAAGGAAAATGTGACCATTATTGCAATTCCTTTTTTTGTGTTAGTGAAAATTGCAATACAAAATAGGTAATGCAACTCTCTGCTGCCCATGAACAGTAGTACCTCAGCATATCTCTACATGAAAGCTTATTTTACTATCACTTAAGGAACTCATTACCCTTTATGAGGCTTACATGCTGCTTTACAAATATAGCACTCTAGTAACATTATGGAAGCATCATTATTCTTGCCAGTGGCATTTTTTAAAGCAAGGAAAAACTAGTTTGAAAATAACTTCCTTAGTGTTCTTAGTCTTTTGTACTATGCTAATATTTTCCCACACTTTTGTTGAATTCTTAGTTTTATTTTAGTTTTTCCACCATCTGGAAGTTATTAAAATGTGAGAAAGCATGTATAATTCTAATTTAGTTGTTGAGATAAGAAACTACTTTGGATCATCTTTAATAGAACAGGAAGGAGTCAGGCCCGTTTCTACACAGGAGCCAATCAGAGTTCAACACAAACATTAGTTTAACATGGGCACCATTTTGATTCAAATATTAGAATAAGTTATTGTAGTTTCAAAAAAGTTCAATTCACTTAGAGCACAGGTACATTATATTAGCAGTTTTAAACCATGTGGCAAAATGTCATGTAAGGTCTGCCCCCCAAGTTGTTTACGATTAATAAAAACTAAAATATAAAAATTTGCGAGTGATGTATTTTATGGAGAAAGAAAAACATGATATTCAAGGTTATTTTCATTCTGTCGTTACCCTCACTTTATAATATTTTTTTCTTGAATAAGAAGAGTTGATGAATTAGCTGGAGTAAAGTCTTGGGAAATACAAAGCACTAAGGGAGTGTATCTTGCAGGTAAATATTATTACAATTGGTGTCATGGTGAAAGCAAGAGTGCAAATGGAACCAACTCATTACCTAGTAGACCTAATTCTCTAATTTATCCCAATTTAAGACCTTACTGTAAACTCACCTATCCTTTAGAAAAATGTATTTGAAATATCAATGATGAAACATTAAAATAGAAAGATTATTTTTCCAAATGAAAGTCAATGAGAAACTTCTATGGGATGTAATTTAGTATATTTCTCAATAGAATCAAAATGACTTTGATAATTCAGGGCATAATGTTAAAAGCACAACAAAACAGCTAAGAGCTTAGCTTTTATTGCTCTATGAAACTCATATAATTTATGAGTGTTCTGGTCTTTCTATGCCCAACAACTGTTGATATTCAACAACTACTTTAAAATATAAACAATTTGAATTATTTATTAGTATTAACCACGTCTTTAACCAATTCCTACTAGATTACAACCTTTCTAAAAACGAGATAATTTTTCAACAAGATAAGGATTTTTCTATACATCATGGAAAAGGTCCTCCAAGAGCTACTCTTTCAATTTCATTTATTTATTTATGTTTGGCTGGCCCTGATTTGAACCAAGATGTATTCCAGGGCAGCTGGGGTGACATGAAGCTAGAAGGATATGAAAAATGCATAGCTATAAAGTATCAGATAATGAGTAACAAATGTAGTCACTATTTTGTACATTGCATGAGAGTTCTCAAATGCTACAAGTAATAATAGAGATTTTATTATCCATCCAGGAACTTCTAGAAGGCTAGAGAACAGACTAAAAAGGGATCAGTTATAACTTATCATGCAATATTGATGCATTCTAAACATGATGTGTAGTTTAGAACTAAACATAAAGATGTGTCAAGTAATTTTTTTTCAATTTTCAAATTTCCAGTTGGATAAACAAGGCACCTGTATATTTTGTTCAATTGATTCCATGTTATAATATTCTAATCCAATTTTATTTTAGTTGGATTTGATGGTTAAGTTTTAAACAACTGAATTTGTAATCCTCATGAATGAACCTTTGATTCTTTTTAAATTAATAAATAATTATTGGCAAAAATCAATGTCCTCTGGACAAAAATCAAGATTTACAATTGGCATAATGTGAACTTGGCATTTCTCTTTCACTAACTCTGTTCATTCCAGTTAATCCTTCCATATCTGAATCTCACTTCACGGGAGGAATAACATGCTAAATAATGAAAAGGTTCTAGAGAGAAGAATCTGTTCAACACTTTCAACTAGCTGATACAATTGTATAACTTATGTATTGGCTTCTTAATTGTACTTCAGTTATGTTTTATCCTAGGTAAGTATTTATGTATATAAAATATCAGTGCACAGTATCTACATGCACCTGGGGATAGGTAAAGACAGAATCATGTGGAGAACTGAGCCTCATGATTCTCATATTGCAGAGAACTGGCTTCCAGGAAAAAAGAGATAATATAGGCAACTTTTTAGTAGAGGAAGTGATAAAGAAAAATTAAGTTTTTAAGGTATTTTTCATATTCAGAGTTGGAATCATAGTTAATAAACAGCTAGGAGAAAGAATGAGGAGTCCACCATGTCAAGCAGAGTCAAGTAGTACTGAACCCTGACTTTGTAATATTTTAGAATTGATTCAAGCTGAGAAATAATGCAAAATGACTTACAAGGTCTTAGTAAATCCTAATGTTGATCATTCATTAGATTAGCAAATATTTATTGGGCATCAACTATGTGAACAGCAAAAAGCTAAATACTGTATATGCTAAGCTGTGACACTATTCCTATCTTTAAAGAATTTTTAAAATGTGACCTCGACTGTAATTAAATAAAATTTGAGAGATCATATTATACATAGAGAATGACTGAACAAAACATATATTTGTCTCATGTGTTCATCTGGAAATTTGGACCTCAAAATACATATATTTAACCTACTCTTATGTTTAGTTATGAAATGACAAATTATTAATAAAATGTTAACATAAATAATTGCATACCGAGTAATAAATACAGACAGGAAAAAGATAATATTCAAGAACTTGCCTGAGTACTAATTGTGATTTGATGAATCGACTATTACAGATATTTCTATATACTGTCCTAAAGGTAAATTCTGGGGGCAAGATATAGGTGAATTTTTATTTCTGAATTAGTAAAACTGATTGGTTTCATTTGCTGATTTAACAAATATCTGTTGAGTGTGCATTGGCTCTCTAGGCGTTGTTTAAGGTTCTAGGAATAAAAAGGTAATAAAATAGATATGGTCCCTGTTGCAAACGTGAATATTTTGAAAAGAAATTCAAACAGGCTAGAGTTCCATTTAGGATTGATAGACCCATGATAAGTCCCTGGGGTGTCTGAGGTGCTGACTTAATCCCTGATGATACAGAGATAAGTATAGAAATCCTATGCAGAAAATATTTCCTAATTAAATCCTGGGTAATACCCAGAGTGAGAAGGTGAGAATAGCAGAGGGGTAATATTGAAGGGTCAGTAGAATAAATATCCATGGAAGTAGATGGAGATTACACATGAAAAGCCACTAATACCAAAGAGAGAGAAACTGTCAATATAAAACAGGTAGTTAAAAGTATGACATGTCAAAATAAATTCAGTCTGATAAAATAACTTTCTTTTGGCTAGTAGTTATGAAAAATACATTAGAGTAAATGGAAAAGAATTAAAACAATGAATCAGACCAGATATTTTAGGTCAGCTTTTCCTCTTCACCTCAATAAATACCTACACGTGACAGGAAAGTGGTCATTATTTTTTTTAAATATGTCTAATTTTTTCATTTCAGTCTGAGGAAGAGATTTTAGACTAGAATATAGAAAATAGGTTACAGTGTCATGGCAAAGGCTGGCATATGAGTCTGACCCAACATTATATAAAATCTGGCAGGCATTAATTTAGCAACAGCAAATCTATAAATTTGTGTTTACAAATTGCTCGTTTCTCTCTCAAGGAGGAATTTTCAGTGATGTTTTGCTTTTGCCTCACCTTATTTTCAGTTCCTTAACATCGATTGTATAAGATTTTAACTATATGAAGTATCTACCAAGTAGAATTGCAATTTAAACATTTCTAGTAATTTATTTTAATATTTGATTAAATAATAATATGAACGTTAGCTATTCGATTGTTCTTTTCTCTTATTTATTTAACACAAAAATCAGAAGTATTACAGGGGTTAAACTTGGATTAGGAGAGGAAAAAAAGCATTATTCTGGGTAACACCGATAGGCACTATTTGCCAAAATGTGTGTCTGAAATGCTGACGTGTAAAAAAAGAATTTTGATCCAATGTACTGAACTATATTGGTCTGAACAAGGTAAAACCTATTTCTATATTGCAAGACTTATCAGAGACTGGATAGATATAAAATCACAAGGGCTTAAATTGTTTCTATCTTAGTTACCCCCATATATTAAGTGTGGGGTACTCAATAAATATTCATTAATAAATATTCTAATGCAAGCTGTGATTCTCTAGAATGAGATGAAAATATGCCATAGTTCCCAAATATATTTGGCCCAGGTCCACTTTTTCCCCCACAGAGCGTCTTGCTGTACAGAGCACACTTTAGGAAATGCTAATGTTTGGATTATTCCTGGAAGAGATTATTACTAGGAATCCGTTTCCCAAAAACTTTCTCTAGAGCAAATCAAGTTAAAAATAAAGTCTATTGTCACAAAAATTCAATAAGCACTGACTGAAAGCCTACAGTTCCAGTTATTGTACACAGTACAAAATATTGGGAATACTAACACGGCTAAAATCAAGTCCTTGCCTTCCAGATTTTGCCATGTGTATGGAAATAATTTGTGCTTACCTGGCTTATTATAATGTATACTACAGATATAAGTGGCAGTTTAAAACAGCAATAAATGGGAAAGAAGGCAGGGGAGATATAGTAAATAGCATTTGTAATACACCTACTCTGTGCCATGCACTTTAGATTTGTTTTTTAATTTCACCCACTTCATAGGCCTATGAGTTTGCTAGCCATCTCGACCTGCTAGCACAGAAATTTAGAGGCAATATAGTACACTGAGTAAGAACATGGAGTCTGCAGTGAGGTCACCGGGATTTGACTCCTGTTTGTCCTACTGATTTACAGTGTGGCCTTGGATACTTTAATGTATAGATACAGATAAACAAATAAGCACATTGTGTCTCCAATGCCATTTCTTATACAAATGGATTCATAACAACACCTATTTTATTGGGTCACTGTGTGGATTAAATGAGATAATACATGTAAAGCATTTTAAACTGTGCCTAGCATATGGTGTAGATCAGGTCATTACTATTTTTATTACAAAACAAATAACTTGCCCAAGGTCCTTGCAGCTGTTTGTAGTAGAGTCAAGATTCATCCTGAATCTGTCTGACTTCGGAAGTTCAGGATCTTTTTTTCACTACTTCAAGACAATGCATGATTAATTTCTAAATACACTGTGCAGACAAGAATTTCAACAGAGCTCAGAGCTAGGAGAATTCATTTCAGGTGGAGGAGTCATAGAGATCTTTATTGAAGTGGGATTTGAGGCAGGCTCTGAAAGATGAATGGTATTTTGAGAAGCAAGGAGGAAAGAAGTGGGTATTTTAAGCAAATGTATTATCACAAGTAGAGGTGTAGTGTTAGAAAAATGCGCATATCTACAAATCATACTTTTTCTTCTCAGACTTTTGTTAGCCACAACAAAGGTTATTATGTAACATTAGTTTTAAATGAAAGTATTAACCTGAAATCCTACCACTCAAGTCAGGCAATGTTTATTTTTTCACTTTTAATGTTGTCTTGAAGTGTTTGTCTACAGAAAAATAATTTGTTTTATTTCTCTGATCATGTGAAGAATCACTATCAACTATTGTTTAATTCAGCAAAATGCAGCATGAGTCTCCTACTATCATATACAATAATCAAAGAAAAATCCCTGCAGTTGGTACGTGCTAATTATATATATATATGTATAATTTACATATAATAAATACATACTCATATAATGTTCTAATATATATCATAACTTTCAAATAAACATAATCATTGTTCAGAAACAAAATGTCTAAACAACATTGTTGGATCATAGTACAAAATGAAAACAAATTATTAAGTGTGTGTGTGAGTGGAGAGCTTTTTAGTTTTATGAGAAAGAACTATATTTGTATTATCTTTAAATCAATGCATAAGGAGAAATTAATTGACTCTCATAAGTGTGAATCAGGTGTTTCAAAACATCCTCTTTATGTTGGGCATAATGAAAGGCTGCTAATCAAAATGTAAATCCTATCAATTTAGAGATGATATTAATTGCTAACATGTATAAGGTGCTTAGGAAGTGTTTCAGGCATTGTTCTAAGCATTTTTGAATATTCAGTTTCTAAAGTAATTTGTGCATCAACTCAGTGATGGTGGTTAGTAAATTGAAATGAGAAATTAAATAACTTTCTTAGATTCATATCTGAAATACTCCCAATGATGAAGACGAGGGAGCATTGGAATTGTCCAGACCTTAGGTAATTCTTATGTCTCTACCCACCAGTGATGCTGATTATGGTGGAAGGACTCAACCCCACAGAACCCACAGGGACACACATAGGAAAAAGATTTTAGTGCAGGTAAAATGATAAACGTCTGCTACTAGAATCCACTTATGAAAAATAAAGACCTTTCCTGCTTCCCAGGATGTTTTTGCTGTCCCCCAAACAAATATGAACTATTTTCATTAGTTAAATCAAGACAAATAAAGTGCCAAAATGTTAAATTCTGTTTGCATAGACGAGGTAGATATATATTCCTACCATTTGGATTGTGTATTTATGTATTACAAGAGTTAAATGAGAAAACTGGCATTGCTCTGTAGCTACTAACGTGTAAAACCCTGCATGTTTGAAAAATGCAGCAAAAATACAGTTCTTTGACATTTGAATCTGAAACTAGTTGTTGGGTTAGTCTATCTGCTTACAGCCTAAGAGTTCCAAAGAACAGAGTTTAAAGTTTCCAGTCCAATCCTGGAGACAGTACTTATCTAGGCCAACATTTTCTAAATTACACTCAGATTTATGAATTACTGCCCTTTCTAAATAATATCTTTATGTTTTTTAAACGAATATATTTTACTTTAAAGGGATGATTTTAAAACAATAGTATATTATAGTGGAAATGAATATTTTCAGTATATATTTAAAAGAATAAAAATTATTCCAGCTCAAAAAAAAAAGTCTACATGCAGTGTCAAAATGAAAACTTCATTCCATCAGTTATAGTTATGTGATATATTAGAATATACTATCTTTCTTCTTTTAAAGGACTTTACAAAGAAAGATACCACAGCTTCCTTGATGTTGGGATTCTTTCCATGCCCTTTGATGGCCACCAACCTGGCCTTACACAGTGACTCTGCTGTGTTAGTATTACTGCACTTATCTGTAAATGGTATCAGCAAACTAGCACACATTCTGTGAAAAAGCAACACTTATTCTTTAATTCTGTGCTATGTTTGGAGACTGTCAGTTTTTAGTAATTAAAATAGAGTTGAAGGAAGGATAAAAACCATACTTCTTAAAAGATATGGAAATAAACCTACCCACTATTTTTTGATATTGAAAAGAAAGTTCCACTTAGTTGAATAAAATAAAAGTTTTAAAACTTCAAAAAAGAGGAATAGGAATCAGCAGTTTATCTTAATTTCTTTCCCAACTTAGCCCCAGTATACAGACTTCTTTTTTCAGAATTCAAAATTTCCAAGATATGGTAAGTCATGGCTTGGTTGTCTCAGAAGATATTCTTGTTTCATAAGTACTAGGCTGGAGAAGGAGTGCATTTGTACAAGTAGGTGTGGGAGGGGGTAGAAAGATGCTTTAGAATTATAGTCAACTATTTAGAAGTAATGGGTTGAAATTAAAGCTATCCAAAATAAAACAAAACAAAGATGTGCATTTTCCTCATGGGATCATAACTGGATCCTCCTATTCAAGAGGAGACTGCCTGTGGCTGCCTCTTCTGCCTGAGTCCCATTCTGTCCCAGCGTCCCTGGAAGACATTTTGGTTGGATACCTAAAAACACATCTTAGTGCCAGAAGGAAAATTGAGTAAAAAGCTTCAAAAAGAGAGGAACCCTACCAGACTCTCAGCAGCCTTCATTAGCACATAACTCTGCCCCTTTCTCAAATGTATACATCTGATTACCTTATTTTCTTTTGTGCATTTATGTATTCATAACATTTATTTGTTTATTTGATATGTGTTTGTTTGTTTGATTTTAGAAACATCTACTTCTAACACTGGCAGGACATTATTCCAGAAGCCATGTAACTTTACCTTGACCACCAGAAATGAGCATAATATTACTATCTTATAAGTGATTAGAATAATATTACTATCTTATTAATGATTACTGTCTTATTAATGATTCCATTTAATCAGGGCATTTAACAGGCTTTGAATATTGTGAGGCATGTAGACCTTAATAAATGTTTGCCATTGTTGTTGACTAGACCAGAGACAACTTCCAAATTGTCTAAAATCAGCCTCTTCCTAGACTTCTTGACCATATTGAGTTCTTTATACAATAGTTTTCTATGTAGAGAGCTGTTTGAAAGTTTTTCTTGCCTTAATTCCACTATGTTTCAATGGAGTCCAAGGGAAACGAAACAATGTATTGAACAAAATATCAGTTGTTTAGTCCACCATCTAGTTGTATGAATTTCAGTGGTACTGATAGACATATATCAAATTTAGGTAACTCAACACACTTATATTCTTACCTCCATTGATTGATTGATTGATTGAGAGTGAGCCTCCCTCTGTCTCCCAGGCTGGAGTACAGTGACACAATCTCGGTTCACTCTAACCCCTGCCTCATGGGTTTAAGAGATTCTCGTGCCTCAGCCTCCCCGAGTAGCTGGGACTACCGGCACACGCCACCATGCCCAGCTAATTTTTTAAATAATTTTTAGTAGATACGGGGTTTCACCTTGTTGTTCAGGCTGTTCGCAAACCCTTGACCTCAGGTGATCAGTCCTCCTTGGCCTCCAAAAGTGTTGAGATTACAGGCGTGAGCCACTGCACCCAGCCCTCCACTTATTTTTAAAACAGAAGTTGTGGTAAAATTCAAGCCATTTCAACAGAAAAACCAAATGTGCATTGTTGATATGCTCTGTTTCCCAAATTTATATTTGATAACTTGTTTAATTTTCAGAACAGCCCTAAGCAATAGGTGTTTTAACCCCTACGTTATAAATGAGTAAATTGAGGTTCAGAGAAATTAAATATTACTAAGATTAAAAATGAATAGATTATGAAGCTTGAGTTTAAACAAGGGCTACAAACTCATCTTTTACCTATTAAAAATATGCTGATTTTAATATTCTGTTAGATTAGATTTTTTATTTTGGGGGAGGGAAAAGAGTTTATATCCTGTATTTATAGTACTGAAAGCATTTTTATTCTTGTTTATCATCTTCTTAGAACCATTTTAATTTTTTATCTTTCATATTTAACTTCATAAAATTATGCTTAAATTACCCACTAGGTTGATTTTTCTCCCTTATATAGATCTGAATTGATATTAAGAAAAGTAAAACATTCTTTTTATGTTCAAATATTTTGGTATCTTTGAATATTCCCCTTGAGGGGTTCTCTTTCTCTATACCTCATAAATCATCTAATCACTATCCAATTTTGTCATGCTAACTAAGTAGTTATAGATACATCACTAAGTGACCATGATTTATAGTTTTGCTAGGTAATCTCTGATGGCAAATTCGCTTTAATGTCTTCTTCCGTAGGACTAAGTGCCTCTTATTAGTGACTTCTAAACCTTTTTAAAAATTGAATAACACATTTTTAAAACTCAAAATCAAATCAGAACTTCTTGGATGTATTGCATTATACTGCATGTGAGTGTGGTTTATGACCTCTAACAAATATGATAAGTTTCCATTCCTTGACTTTAAAAATTTATTACAAAGACTGAGTCCAATGGCTCACACCTGTAATCCCAGCCCTTTGGGAGGCTGAGGCAAGAGGAGTACTTGAACCTGGGAGTTTAAGACCTTCCTAGGCAACAAAACAAGACCCCATCTCCACAAATTAACAACAACAACAACAATAATAATAAAAGTACCCAGTCATGGTAGTGCTTGCCTATAGTCCTACCTACCTGCGAAGCTGAGGCAGAAGGATTGCTTGAGCCCAGGATTTAGAGGTTGCAGTGAGTTATTATCATGCTGCTGCACTTCAGGCCTGGGTCACAGGGCAAGACTCCATCTTAAAAATAAAAAGTAAAAGTATATAATACAATAATTCCTAGTGAGCCAGAAAGACAAAGTTTTCTATACTGTCTTTTCAACTCTGATTGAGTTTTGTAAAGTTTTGTAAAGTTTGATTTAGTGAGGTGCTCATGTTGTTTTTTACATTTGTATTAAAATATTTTCATATTATAAAAATACATCAAAATATTTTAAAAGAAACAAGAAGTACATCATCCTGGCAAACTAATTATTTTAATGAGCTATTTAAGAGTATTATTAACAAGATTAGTGTTCTTCAATATAGTGGTGTGTATAATAATTTGGACTGCTGGAATCCACGCCTCAGAACAAAATTTGACTTTGTGGTGTAGAGTATAAGACCAATGCTTCCTCTAAACGATATCACAAAAAACTTCAATCCTCTACCTCCTGTTCTGATCTGGACACAGTGAGTTCTGGACCTACTGTTTATATCAGGATTTCTCATTATTCTGTTTGAGCAGTTTCTGTTTTCCCTTAGTCTCATGTATTTCACTTTCTTGTTTATTCTTTTATTGCCCCCTCAATTCGTCAGATAGGAAATTTCTTGTATATCTTAAATATTTTTAATTCCCTCATAAGAAAATCAACATAAGGAATACTGTAATTGCTCTGGAATGTTTCCTTGTACATTTTTCTAGTCATTCTGCCTGTGTTTACACATGTAACTAGTGTCCTGATTTCTAATTCTACAGAGTACTAGTAACTATTCTTGAATTTTATGAAAATGAAACCATAAAACATACATATTTTGTATCTGGCTTTTTTCATTATCATAATACTTTTTGTTATTCATCTATATAATTTCCACTATTTGCTCATGTTTATTACAGAATAGTAATTTACTTCATGAACACACCATCGTTTGTATAGACATTCTTCTATTGATGGACATTTGGGTAGTTTCCAGTTTTAGGTTATTTTTAATAATGCTACTAATTGCTACTATGTAAATTTATATGCAAGTCTTTGTATGGACATGTGCTTCCATTTTTCTTGGGCAAATAGTGAGGAGCAGAAAATTTAGGTAGTATGGTGGGTGTATCCTTAACTTAAAAATATTTGTTTAATTGACGAATTAAAATTATATATATTTCTGTTGTATAACTTGATGTTTTAGATTATGTACACATTGTGGAATGGCTAAATAGAGCAAATTAGCATATGTATTAACTTTTAAGAAACATTCACATTCTTGTTCAAAATGTTTTTACCATTTACATTCTGTCTAGCAGTGTATCAGCACTCTAGTTGTCCCAAATTTTCATCCACACCTGGTGTGATCAGTCTTTTGACATTTTAGACATTCTGACAGGTATGTAGTGGTCTTATATTATGGTTTTGATCTACATTTCCCTATTAACTAATGGTAAGCATTTTTTAAGGTGCTTAACTTGGCATTTATGTATCTTCTTTGATGAAGAACTGTCAAATCTTTTGCTCATTTTTTTCAAATTGGTTTGTGTGTTTCCTTTGTTGAGTTTTGGGTATTTGTTATATCTGAATATAATTTCTTTATCAGATATACTATTCTTCATCAATACTTGATATTTTCCCCTAATATATGCCTTGTATTTTTGTTTTCTTAAGAACAAAAGTTCCTACTTTTGATAAAGTCTGATATATCACTTATATATTTTATGGAGCATGATTTTAGTGTCATAACCAGTAAGCGTTTGCCTTAACCTAGGGTTAAACACAATTTCTGTTCTGTTTTCTTCTTAAAAGGTTTACAATTTTAGATTTTACCCTTAGGTTTATGATTCATTTTAAGTAACTTTTAAAATATGGCATGAAATATGAATCAAAGTGAATTTTTGTGTTTGTTTTTGCATAGGATTTTTAATCGTTCCAGAAATACCAGTTTAAAAATATCCTTTCCCCACTATAATCCCTTTACAATTTTGTCAAATATTTATTTGCTATATAGGTGTGGATCTATTTCTGGACACTCTAATCTGCTCTAGTGATCTATTTATCCATCATTATACTCAACTTCTACTGCTTTGATTGTTATAATTTTATAATATATTTTGAAATCAGGTAGTGTAAATCCTCTTAGGTTTTTTTTTTTTTTTTTTTAATCAAAGTTGCTTGGGCTATTCTAGGTCCTTTTGATTTCTTTATAAATTTTAAAATCAGTTTGCAATTTCTTCAAAAGTCTGATGCAATATCATCCTAAAGCTTTTGAAACTTCAGATCATAAATGCAGTATGCCTTTCCAGGTATTTGAGTCTTTACATTTTTTTCTCAACAGTGTTTATTTTTTAGTGTATTGGTGTTGCACATATTTTTGAATTTATTTTAGGACTTTTCTATGTTATGCTACTATAAGTGATATTATATATTTAATTTCTAGTTTAAATTGTCTTTTGCTAGAGATAAAGTTGATTTTTCTACATTTATCTTGTATCATGTAATGTTAACTATATTCACTTAACAGTAGGATAATCAACAAAGTAGTTTTTGTGTAGATACCTACAGTTCTACAGTCATTTCAAACAGTCAAACAGTCATTTCATCTGCAAGTAGAGTTTTACTTCTTTCATTGTATGTTATATAGTGCTGCATAGGAAAGTATTTCAAAATGTGGTGGTTTAAAACAATAGTAGTTTATTTTTGCTTATAATTTTGGTGTTGGTAAGGTGGTTTTTCTACCATTTTTGCTTGAGTTTATTCAAGTGGCTGCATAAAAATTGCCTATGAGTTCTCCACTATTTACAGACAGGAAAGAGACTAAAAAATTTACTTTGGTAAAAATATGATGCATTTCTTATGGAAAAGGAAAGGAACCTAAGATTTCTTGATGAGAGGAGTTATAAAAGAATATTTCCATATTTAATCTATCAGAATATTAATATATCATTTTTACTATATATTACATAATTTTATTTATGGATATGTTAAATAAATTTTGCTCTGTATTTGTTAAGGATTTTGTCTATTTAATCAAATGTGTTGGCAAAAAATTTCTTATAATATTTACTTAATAGTCATTATATGTCTATAGAACCTATGGAGGCATTCCATCTTTTTTGTTGACGTTAGTCATTTATCCCTCTTTCCACTTGATCAGTCTTGCAGGGAGATTATTATTTTAATTAGTCTTTTAGAAGAATCAATTTTGTCTTTGTTAATTTTCCGTGCTGTATGCTTATCTTCTATTCTAATGATTTGGGCTATTTACTTATTTATTCTTTGTATTTCTCTTTGCTTTATTGTGTTCTTTCATCATTGCTTTTTAAAAAGACATGTTAGATTATTTTTAATAAAAGCATTACAAACTATAACTTTACCAGACATTTCACTTATTTTTGTACATTTCCTTTTAAATATCATTACTTAAAAATATGTTCTATTTTTAAATGTTTTCTTCTATAATTCATAGATTATTTTGAATCGTATTATTTAATTTTTAAGTATTTGAGAATTTCTAGATATATTTTTGTCATATTTTTCTAATTCAATTTTTTTTGAAGTCAGAAAACATACTCTGTGGGTTTTAATTCCTTGAACTTGATTGAGACTTGTTTCATGGTTCAGCATATGGTCTGCCTTGGTAAGTGTTCCATATCCACTTGAAAAGAAAGTACTTGCTACTATTCTTGAAAACAATGTTCAATAAATTAAGTCATGATATTTGGAAGTGTTCAAATAATGTCTATCCTTATAATTTTCCCTATTACTTACTAATTATTGAGAAAGGAGGATTAAAATCTTGAATGATGATTTTAGATCTGTCTATTTTTTTCATAAGTTTGTTAGTCGATAAAAGTGGTTAGACTATAGGTATATTTTAAATACACAGTATTTGGTGTTGTCGTTTACTTCCCTGACTGCTGTATGATATTGTCTGACAGTGGTTTCAAGTAAAAAATAGTAACTGAAATTGAGATGTTTGAGCGACCAGACTTTTAGAAGAATTGTCGAAGTGAATGTATTATCCTTGTGACTGGACTCAAACAGATCTGGTAGAAACCTTTTTTCATTAACTATCCTTGTGAAAATGTATTTAGTTCTTGTATATTCAGATAAAAATGTATCATTCAATTTGTTGACATATTACTTGAATTTCCTTATGTTATCTTCTATTTGACCTTACCTAAGTCTCTTAAATGCCTTAAAGTGAAGTGCTTGTTATTTCTTTTCATTTCTACCTAATGCCAGGAGTTCTCTGATCTATACAAACTATGTGCTTATAAATCACAAAATATTTGCATTGAAAGTAACATCAGAGATATTCTAATCTGACTACTATTTAATAGTGAGAATACCTACTAAAAAATCCCTTCAATGAAATGTCCAGCCTTTGCTAATACACTTCCAGTGACAAGGATGCATTTTGCCTTGAGACAGCCAATTCCTCAGTTGATCTATTAAATACTCAACATTAATTTAAAATTTGCCTTAATTAATTTTAAAATTAATCAGAATGCAGATGTCTGTATTTTTTAGAAAATGTCATATATTTTAAAATCTCAATTTATAAAATAAAAAGTCATGAGGATAATAATTTGCAGTGTGACAATGGATATTTTAGAGTGTCTATGCACACAAATATATGCAGAGATGCACACACTAACAAGTCTAGGCATTAGGCTCCTTTATCCAGTGCAATTGGACAGAATTTATCTAAGGATAGGGAAGGATATTATAAAGATTCAAATAAAGTTCAACCAAAACTTGACTAAGCAAAAATCAGTGAATAAATATATGAGTAAATGAGTGTTTTTTATTAGTTTATTTCCCTGAAAAGCGTTTTTTATTAGTTTATTTCCCTGAAAAGCTTGTTGATAAATCTGACAAATGTCCCAGTTGTAGTTCTTGTGCAAAGACTACAAATAAGGGAAAAGTTTTCCAGGGACACATTGTTTTAATATTTGTTCTACTGTCAGAATTGGTGAGAATGGACAAGAAAAAACAGTAAGTGTCCATAAAAGTGAACAAGAGTAGCAAAAAATGGAAGGGAAATTACAATGAAAGGGAACAGTGAAATCAATCAGTGGCTTATTTTGTTCTCAATTGGTTCCCAAGGGTCTTGATATAGCAGAAGAAATGTGGCATAGTAGCCATGGTCTTGTTCTCAAATTACATTATTAAATTAGTGACCAGAGTTTTAGATATAAATAAAATAATCAAATAAGATGACACAGCTCAACTTGTGTTTTCCAGGACATAGATACCATTTCATAACTGTTATTATGCAACAATTACATATACATTGTGCATCTGTAAAAATACTGTTTCCTTGACATATGTTTATTACACAGTATATTATAATATATAATTTAGTTCACTATTTATATAAAGCCAGATGCTCCAAGTATCATAGTTGATGATTTAACTGCCATTGATTATATAATGGTGTTAAAACAATTTTACTTAACAGCTTTTATCTGTTACAATCATTTATATACTTTTTCCCTCTAAAAATACTGATTCCATTAAACTAACGCTAAGATCCACTGGTTCAAGATTAAATATTTAATATTAGTTTGTTTATATTGTTCCACAAACATTCCTGTTTATTCTCAAAATAAGTCATTTTATTTCATAATAATCTTATTTAAACAGCAGACTTTTTTGCTCTGTCGCCAAGTGGAAGTCTCTAAGCATTTCTCACAGTTCCTTGGCGGAATGGTCACCTAATGATCAAATTAGAGCTCACTCAACCAGATCTGTGGTAACAACAGTTACTAGACTGCAGTCAGTTCTCCTGCTCAGATTTACAGAGCATCCAGGTGGAGTTCATTACTGTGAATCACCCAGCATGGTCCCCTGGCAGCAGATTACGAAAACAGTTTAAATTAGACATGGCTGCACTGCGAAACCTATTCCTTGTTCAAAATATAAGGACCCCCTATGCTTAGCCACGTATATCTTATCTGTAGCTGCCTTCTATCCAGGGAGGTCTCTATTACTATTTTCTGCTGCATTTGTATAATACCTAAAATATTTATAAATCTGAAAGCTAAAAAATTATAGATTTGCCGCTAATACATTCCACAGCTGCATGTTTTTGGTTTGCAAATTTATAACTGGGAATTTACTACTAGTAACATATTCCAGCTTTTGAACAATTGAATGTATTTCTCCAACTTGGGATATTGCCCAATATCTGTTTTTCTCACTCCCCAGGCTGGGATGGCTGCAATGGTGGTACAGCCTCTGGGGAGGGAGGAGGGATGGATGGATGAAACTATTTGCCATCAGTCACCAACAGCCCCTCTGGCTGATTAAGTAGCAGGTGTTAATAGGAACCCAAGGGAGTGCTCTCCAGTTCCCTTTAGCTAGAATGATAGTGACATGATTCAAGGCCTGAAGGGTTTGGGGTCCTTTGAGGGAGGGGGAAGGGAAGTGGACTTGCAAAGTTGGAAATATTAGAGGGGTATGTTGTTTTGGAAGACTTCTAATGTTTAGATGATTTGCAGTTTTGAAGACTTAAATAATGAAAATTCTGATACAGATGTTCCAGGAGTTAAAGAAAGAATGAGGAAATATACGAACCTTTAAAAGCACTGTTCATACTCTATAATTTTGTTTTCATTGGAGCTTTATTAGAAACACTATTATAAGATTTAATTATTGTTTTTGATAGTCATTTATTATATAGATAGGCAAGAAAGTAGACATCATGAAAATAATGTGAAAAGATGCCATAGCCTTTTCAAAATAGCAAAACATGTTCATACAGAAAATGCACAAAGTATCAATAGATGTGATTGCTTTTCTGAGTCAGTGATTATTAAATTATGATAGATCTCAGATTTTGTTTTCTCTATAAAATTTGTTTCTTTTCTTTGTCTCAGAGGAAGTATTTTTTAATACCAGAGTTTTAAGTTTGAGATATATATTATTGAAATATGCTAAGAACTTTACTGATGTTTAATAGAAAGATGTGCATATTATAAATATGTAACAAAATTAATTTATACAAAATGAATATGCCCATGTAACCACCCGACAACATTATCAGTACCTGCAACACTCTCATTCTAACAGCATTGATTAATCTTCATACTTGATATAAATAGAGCAATATATCATATATTCTTTTGTCTTGTTTATTTTACATAACAATCGTTAGAGTCATAAATATTGTGTGCAGTTGTATTTTGTTTTTAAAATTATCTTAAATTATTATTTTGTATAGTATACTGTAGTTTTTATACTATGTAATTATATAACTATATCATTATTTACACATTTTAAAATTAATTGCCATTGAGTCATTTCCAAATGAAAGATATTAAGCATGATGTTTTTATGAGTATTCTAATGCATGCCTTTTGGTAAGGGTAGGTACATATTTCTATTTAGCATAAACCTAGGATTGGAATTGCTGAGTTATAACATATGCATATGTTAAACTGTAGTAGATTTTACCAAAGACTACTTTCCTACTGATATCTAATATTTCTTGTTTCTCCATATTCTTGCCAAAATTTGTTTTCTGTCTCTTAAATTTTAGCAGTTCTAGTGAGTGTATTGTGGCATCTTATTGCATTTTAATGTGCATTTCCCCAATAATGAATGAAATTTATCACTTTTTTAATATATATATTAGCCATCTGGATATTCTCCTTTGAAAAATGTCTGTTTGAGTCTTTTGCCCATTTCTTATTGAGCTTTCTATCTTTTCCATATTGATGAATAAAAATTCTTGATATATTTTAGATAGAAGTGCTTCTTGGATATGGGAATTGAGAACATCTTCTCTCACTCTGAGGCTTTCATTTTCACATTCCTAATGATATAATTTGTGTTAAGAACAATACATTCACTTGATATAGTTCTTTTATTATTGTTTTAATATGATTGGCACAAGTTTGCTTTTGGTAATGTTAAAAAATTAACGTTTAATTCAGATAGACTACTATGAAATATGGAAAATATATATAAAAAGGTAAGGCTTTGGAAAGTGGCCAAAGTAAAAGAGAATCTGGAAGACAGTCAATCTATAAAAATTGAGAACTTCATTGGGTCAGATGTACATTTATCTATTTTTAACTTGCCATGTGAACAGTCGTATACATTTATCCATTTTTAACAGACATGACATGTGAACAGTTTAACCTGGTCCACATAGCATAAAGCTGCTAAAACCAAAGCAGAAACTCACATCTTACTAGCATTCACATTAGAAGGCTGAGGATGGAATTCAAGGTTTCTGCAGTGCCTAGGAAGTGAGGAGAAAATCCCAGAAAGGGAGGAGACAACAGTGGGGAAACCCAAATCTTCTTGTAAACTCCACCTCAGTGCTTAGAGACCTTTTAAGTAAGTAGGCATGGTGGAGACCCCAAAAAGCCCCTCAGGAGGCAGCAACTGAAAGATGAGATAAGTGAATGAAAGTGCCAACACTTACACAAGAATGAAAAAAGTTTATAGTTTTAGTCCAGCAATTAAAACTCTTTAGAGAAAAGATAACAGAGGCTAGAATTTCTACATAGTATCTGACTGGTAGAAAAAAAAAATGAGGAGTCATGAGAAGTAGCAAAATGTAAGCCATAGTCAAGGAAAAACAAAACAATCCATAAAAAAGAAAATCAAAAACGGCTGGGCATGGTGGCACACTCCTGTAATCCCAGCACTTTGAGAGCCGAGGGAGGTGGATCACCTGAGGTCAGGAGTTCGAGACCAGTCTGGCCAACACGGCAAAATCCCGTCTCTACTAAAAAAACATATGTATACAAAAATTAGCCAGGTGTAGTGGTGTGTGCCTGTAATCCCAGCTATTCGGGAGGCTCAGGCAGGATAATCACTTGAACCCTGGAGGCAAAGGTTGCGGTGAGCCAAGATTGCACCACTGCACTCCAGCCTAGATGACAGAGCAAGACTCTGTGTCAAAAAAGAAAGAGAAGAAAGAAAGAAAGAAAGAAGAAAGAGCCAAGATCACACCCTGCACTCCAGGCCAGATGACAGGGCAAGACTCTGTCTCAAAAAAGAAAGAGAAAGAAAGAAAGAAAAAGAAAGAAAGAAGAAAGAAAGAGAGAGAAAGAAAGAACGAAAGGAAGGAAGGAAGGAGGGGAAGGAAATCAAAATGAAAGAGTGTTGTAATTACCAGCCTAAGATTTTAAAGTAATTATTATAAATATGTCCAAGAAAATAAAGAAAATCTTGGTTATAGAGATTGAAGAGATGGAAAACTTCAGCATAGAAATGAAATACATAAGAAAGATTAACCACCCAACAGGTTCATCTTGCCCACTGCCTAGGTAGAGCCAATTTATCAAGACAGAGAGGTGTAATTCTCACAGAGCCAGCTGTGTGGGAGACTGGAGTTTTATTTTTACTCAAATCAGTCTTCTTGAGCATTCTGAAATGGAGTTTTTAAGAATAATTTGGCGGGCGAGAGCTCTGGAAATGGGGAGTGCTGGTTGGTAGGGTTGGAGAAGAATCATAGATAATGGGAGTGAGTTTATCTTCTGTCTTCTGTTCCTGGGTGGGATTATAGAATCAGTTGAGCCAGATTACCAGTCTGGGTGGTGTCAGCTGGTGCATCACGTGCACGGTTTGGAAAATATCTCAAGCACTCATCTTAGGTTTTACAATAGTGTTATTATTCTCAGGAACAATCTGGGGAGGTTCAGACTCTTGCAGCCAGAGGCTGCATGACACTTAAATTAATCTTGTTGCTAATTTGTTTGTCCTACAAAGGCAAAGTGGTCTTCAGGCAATACGTTTTTTGTTTTTTTTTTTTTGGAAAGGACTATTATCAATTTCGTTTCAGAGTTAAACTGTAAACTAAATTCTATCCCAAGTTTAGTTTAGCCTATGCCCAGGAATGAACAATGACAGCTTAGAGATTAGAAGCCAGATGGTGTCGGTTAGGTCTGATCTCTTTCACTGTCACAATTTCCTCAGTTATAATTTTTGCAAAGGCAGTTCCATTAAATGGATATTCTAGATATTCTAGAACTTAAAAGTACATTATCTGATTTTTTAAAAGATTGCATTTAAAACAAATTAAAGAGGGCAAATAAAAAGGTAATCAAACTTGAAGGTAGATTAATAGAAACCATACCACCCAAAGAAGAGAGATAAAGGAAAACAATAATAATGATGATAATAATATTAGTAAAGCCCAATGTCATGTGAAACATATCAAGTTGTCTAACAAATACGTAATTAAGAGTCTCAGAGGTGCAAATGTAGAGTATGGATCATCAATAGTGTTTTAAGAAATAATAGCTAAAAATTATCCAAATTAGGGGGAAAAAACTATAAATCTAAACATCCAAGAACCTTACACAAATACAAGAAAGACAAATGCAAGCGTTAAAAAAAAAATTCAGCTGAATTAAGAAACTTAATTGAGCAATGAATGATTCACATATCAGGCAGCCTCCAGAATTACAGCAGATTCAGAGAGACTCTAGTACAGCTACATGCTGAAAGATTTATAGAGAAAAAAAGGGAAGTGATATACAGAAATCGGAAGTGAAGTACAGAGACAACTGGATTGGTTACAGCTTAGCATTTGCTTTAGTTGAACACAGTATGAACACTCAGCAGGATATGAGCTGCTGGGATGGCCAAGACACAGCTATTGTTACAGGCACACACTCCTAAGTTAGGTTTTCAATCTTGTCTACCTATTAAGTTAGGTTACATTTTATCCACAGACTCAAAGACCACAGGGTCCTCCTCAAGCTGCATTTAATTCACTTTAACTCAAGAAAAAGCACAATTTGGCACATCTTGAAGTGAACAAATACAAAGAAAACCTTGAAAGTGGAAAGAGCCAAGTGACAAATTACATATAGTTAAGAAACACTCTGAATGGTGGCTGATTTCTCCTCAGAAACAAAGTTAAAACCTGTAGACAATAAAAAGACGCCTTTAAAGTGCTGACTAAAAAATAAATAGAAATTTTATTTTTTAAAGTGAAAATCTTTAAAAACATAGGTGAGTTCATTAGTTTCCTATTCCTGCATAACAAATTACCACAACTTCAATGGCTAAAAACAACACAGAATTTTTTATCTTACAGTTCTGGAGGTCAAAAGTCTGAAGTGGATCAGGCATGGTGGCTCACGCCTGTAATCTCAGCACTTTGGGAGGCCAAGGCAGGTGGATCACCTGAGGTCAGGAGCTCAAGACCAGCCTGGCCAACATAGGAAAACCCCGTCTCTACTAAAAATACAAAAATTTTCTTGCCTGTTCTGGCTTCTAGAGGCTGCCAACATTCTTTGGCTGATGGTCTGGTCCTTTTAAACACCAGCAGTTGCATAATTCTGACCTCTATTTCTGTCTCACATCTTCTCTATGACTCTATGCTTGCTTGTTTCACTTATAAGGACCCTTGTGATTACACTGAGCACACTAGGAAAATTCATAATAACTACTCATTTTAAAATTCTTAATCATATTTACAAAGTTCCTTTTCCTTGTAAATAACTCTATTTATAGTAATTAGGGATGTTTATTAGTCTGTTTTTATGCTGCTGATAAAGACAAACCCAAGACTGGGCAACTTACAAAGGAAAGAGTTTAATGAAAAACTCACAGTTCCACATGGCTGGGGAAGCCTCACAATCATGGCAGGAGGCAAGGGAGAGTAACTCACATCTTACATGGATGGCTTACAAAGAGAGAGCTTATGCAGGGCAACTCCCATTTTTTAAAACCATCGGATCTCCTGAGACCCATTCACTATCACAAGAATATCACAGGAAAGACACTTCACTCCCCAATAATTCAGTCATCTCCCACTGAGTCCCTCCCACAACATGTGGGAATTATGAGAGCTACAAGATGAGATTTGGGTGAGGACACAGAGCCAAACCATATCAGAAGGTGAACATCTTTTGAGGCCTTACTCTGCCTATTCTTCCAATCATGGTGAAATTAACACATTTTTAGGTAAATAAGAGAAAATTCCTGGCCGATATACTTCACTAAAAGAAATGCTAAACAAATATTCAGGCTGAAAGAAAATTACACCAGAGAGAAATTCATATTTCAAGGAGGAATAAAGAACATTAGCAATGTTAATATTTACTGTGTTGGTAAACATAACAGAATATTATTTTCTTAGTTAATTTTACAATTAGCCTTTATTGTACCTTATTTAAGGAATCATTTCCTATTCCAAAGTCATGTGTTTTCTACAACTTAAATGTCTAAACATTAGTAGTTATATTTGTAATCCATTTAGAATATGTATCTATGTGTCTATGTAAAATGTGATGTAAGCATTTGAATATCGTTTTTCAGATATAATAAATTGGATATTTATATAGAATTGTGGAATTGTGATGTCAACATAGTCACAAATTAAGTGACAGTTTACGTTTTGTATTGTTTCTGGTCACGTAATTTTTCTCTCTCAATCAGTTTTCCTATTCTTATGCTAGTATAATACTGTCTTAATTAATATAGCTTTACTTCTTTATTTCTGATATTTTAGTTTTGTTACTGGTAAATCTTCCATATTAGCATTTATATAGTATCACCTTGATGATTCTTGACTTGTTAAATGTCAGTATAAATTTTTAATTAGCTATTAAATTTTTACGAACAATTTTAGAAATTTGAATGGGATTATATTGAATCTAAAGAATGATATAGAAAACTGCCATCTTTACAGTTTGGCTCTAATCCATGGCATGAGTATCTCTTCAGTTATTGAAGATTACTTCAATTTTTCTTAATAACAGTTAAAAATTTAGAGTTTTAAGCTTCATTTGCTGTACATTTTATAAATTTGTTACTGAACATTTGATATTTTTATAATCTTGTAAGTCACATTACTATTCATTTTTTAAATTTTTATATTAAATTCAGGGGTACAAGTGCAGGTTTGTTACACAGGTAAACTTGTGTCATGGGGAGTGGTGAACAGACTATTTCATCACTCAGTTATCCACTAGTTATTTTTTTCCTGATCTTCTCCCTCATCCCAACCTGCACCATCAAAAAGGCCACAGTGTGTGCTGTTCCTCTCTGTGTGTCCATGTGTTTTATCATTTAGTTCCCACTTAAGTGAGAACATGGGGTATTTCGTTTTTTGCTTCTGTGTTAGTTTCCTAAGTATAATGGCCTCCAGCTCCATCTATTCCTGCAAAGAACAAGATCTTGTTAATTTTCATGATTGCATAGTATTATATGGTGTACATGTACCACATTTTCTTTATCCAGACTATTTATGGGCATTTTGGTTGATTCTATGTCTTTGCTATTGTAAATGGTGCTACAATAAACATATGTATGCATATGTCTTTATAATAGAATGATTTATATTCATTTGGGTATGTACCCAGTAATGGGATTGCTGGGATAAATGAGATTTCTGTCTTTAGGTCTGTGAGGAATCACAACACTGTCTTCCACATGGCTGAACTAATTTACACTTCCACCAACAGTGTATAAGCATTACTTTTCCTCCACACCTCATCAGTATCAGCTATTTTTTGACTTTCTAATAATATTCATTCTGACTGGTATGAGATGGCATCTCACTGTGGTTTTGATTTGCATTTCTCTAATGACCACTAATTTTGAACTTTTTATTCATATACTTGTTGACTGCATGTAGTATGTTTTTTTTGAAAAGTGTCTGTTCACGTTTTTGCCCATTATGGGATTGTTTGTTTTTTTCCTTGCAAATTTGTTTAAGTTCCTTATAGGTGCTGGATATTACAACAGCTTTGTTTAATGCATAGTTTGCGAAAATTTTCTCTCATTCAGTAGGTTGTCCATTTACTCTGTTGATAGTTTCTTTTGCTGTACAGAAGCTCTTTAGGTTAATCAGATCCCATTTATCAATTTTTGCTTTTGTTGCGATTGCTTTTGGCAGGTTTGTCATGAAATCTTTGCCCAAGTCTATGTCCTAAATAATATTGTATAGGGTATCTTCTAGGGTTTTTATAGTTTTGGGGTTTTACATTTAAGTCTTTAACCTATTGTGAGTTAATTTTTTTATATGGTGTAAGAAAGGTGTTTGGTTTTAATCTTCAGCATATGGTTAGTCAGTTATCTCAGCACTATTTATTGAATAGGGGAATCCTTTCCCCCATTGCTTGTTTTGGTCAAGTTTGTCACAGATCAGACAGTTGTAGGGGTGCAGTCTAATTTCTGGGTTCTCTATACTGTTATATTGGTCTATGTGTCTGTTTTTGTACCAGTACCATGCTGTACTAGCCCTGTATTAGCGTTTAATGTTGGGTAGCATGATGCCTCCAGTTTTGTTCTTTTTGCTTAGGATTGCCTCTGCTATTAGCATTCTTTTTGGTTCCATATGAATTTTAAAATAAGTTTTTCTAGTCTGTGTAGAATGTCAATATTAGTTTAATAGAAACAGCACTGAATTTATAAATTGCTTTGGGTAGTGTGATGGTTAATAATGAGGGTCAACTTGATTAGATTGAGGGATACAAAGTATTAATACTGGGTGTGTCTCTGTGGTATAGCCAAAAGTGGTTAACATTTGAATCAGTGGGCTGAGGAAGGCAGCTCCACCCTTAATCTGGTGGGCACAATCTAATCAGCATCTAGTGAATATAAAACAGGCAGAAAACATAAAAAAGGAAAGATGGGCCAAGCCTCCCAGCCTACAGCTTTCTCCTATGCTGGATGCTTTCTGTCCTTGAACATCAGACTCCAGGTTCTTCAGTTTTGGGATTCGTACTGGCTCTCCTTACTCCTCAGCTTGTATAGCCCATTGTGGGACCTTGTGATCATGGAAATTAATACTTATTAAACTCCCCTTTATATGTATATATACACATATATATGTGTGTATATATGTGTGTGTGTATATATATATAGTTTATATATATAAATATATAAATAAATTTTATGTTCTTTATATATTTATATAAACTATATATATGTACAGTTTATATAAATATATAAAGAGCATAAAATTTTTATATATTTATATATTTAAATATGCATATTTAAATTATATATATATATATATATATAGTCTGTATATATATATTTTTTCATTGATTTTGGGCTTTCAGGAGTTGGCTGCTTAATATGATTAGACCCAAAAATTCTAAGAACTCTATTCTAAATAGTATGGTGAACACTGATAGTCCTTGCTGTGAACTGTTTAGAGAGGTATGCAAAATAAATGCATTTGACACTCTTGATTCACTGCTCACGAGAGTCAAGGAGTTTAGTGACTCTATACATCATTTTCTTTCATCACTTTGTCTACTGAGCTTAGGAGCAACCAATCAGCTTCATTATGTTCCTTGGTCAAAGGTATTATGTAACTTTGACCAAGTAACATAACCAGAAATTAGACTGCACCCCTACAACTGTCTGGCAGAACCCTCACATTGGCTCCCTGGCTGATAGAGTGAGGGCTTTTATGGTGGGAAAGGCCAAATGGAAGCCATTAGAGCTGCCTCTACCTAGAAAAATAGTAAATCATAGACAATCTCATATCCCTGGAAGGATTGTGGAGATTACTGCCACCATCAAAGACTTGAAAAATTCAGGGGTGGTGATTCCCACCACATCCCTATTCAACTCTCCCATTTGGCGTGTGCAGAAGATAGATGGATCTTGGAGAAATACAGTGGGTTATCGTAAGCTTAACCAAGTGGTGACTCCAATTGCAGCTCTTGTATCAGATGTGATTTTATTGCTTGAGCAAATTAACACTTCTCCTGGTACCTGCTATGCAGCCATTGACTTAGCAAATGTGTGTTTTTTTTTTTTTTTTCTCCATTCCTGTCCATAAGGCCCAGAAGAAGTAATTTGCCTTCAGCTGGCAAGGCCAGCAATATATTTTTACTATCACACCTCAGGGGTATATTGACTCTCTGGGTTTGTATTATAATCTTATTCAAAGAGAGTTTAATCACTTTTCACTTCTACAAGATACACTAGTTCATTGCATTGATGACATTATGCTGATTGGAGCCAGTCAGAAAGAAGTAGCAAACACAATGAACTTATTGGTGAGATATTTGCATGCCAGAAGATGGGATATAAATCTGACTAAAATTCAGGAAACTTCTTCTTCAGTAACATGTCTAGGGGTCCAGTGGTGTGGGGCCTGTCGAGAAATTCCTTCTACGGTCAAGGATAAGTTGCTGCATTTGGCCCTTCCTACAACCAAGGAAGAGGCAGTTGGCCTATTTAGATTTTGGAGGCAACACATTCCTCATTTGGGTGTGTTGATTGACTGACCCATTTATTGACTGACCCAAAAGGCTGCCAGTTTTGAGTGGGATCCAAACTGAAGAAGGCTCTGCAACAGATCCAGGGTGCTGTGCAAGCTGCTCTGCCACTTGGACCATATAACCCAGCAGATCCAATGATGCTTGAGGTATCAATGGCAGATATGGAGGCTGTTTGTAGCCTTTGGCAGGCCCCCATAAGTTAATCACAGTGGAGGCCTCTAGGATTTTGGAACAAGGGCCTGACATCTTCTGCAGTCAACTGCTCTCCTTTTGAGACATAGCTCTTGGCCTGTTACTGGGCTGTGGTGGAAATTGAACATTTGCCAATGGTCATCAAGTCACCATGTGATCTGAACTGCCTATCATGAACTGGGTGTTTTCTGACTCATCTAGCCATAAAGTGGATCATGCATAGCAGCATTTCATCGTCAAAAAAAAAAAAAAGTGGTATATATGTGATCATAGGACCTGGTTCACAGATGGTTCCGCAAGATATTCAGATACCACCTGAAACTGGACAGCTGCAGCACTACAGCCGCTTTCTAGGACATCCCTGAAGGACAGTGGTGAAGTAGAATCTTCTCAGTGGGGGAGAACTCGAGCAGTGCACCTGGTTGTGCACTTTGCATGGAAGGAGAAATGACCAGATGTGTGATTATATACTGATTCATGGGCTGTAGTCAATGGTTTGGCTGGATGGTCAGGGACTTGTAAGAAGCATGATTGGAAAATGATGAAAAAGAAATATGGGGAAGAGGTACATGAATGGACCACTCTGAGTGGTCAAAAACCGTGAAGGTATTTGTACCCCTTTGTGAGTGCTCACCAACGGGGGAACCTCAGCAGAGGAAGAGTTTAATAATCAAGTAGATGGAATTACCCATTCTTGGACACCACTAAGCCTCTTTCCCTAACTGCCCCTGTCATTGCCCAATGGGCCCGTGTACAAAGTGGCCATGGTGGCAGAGATGGAGGTTACGCATGGGCTCAGCAATATGTACTTCCACTCACCAGGGTGACCTGGCTATGGCCACTGCTGAGTGTCCAATTTGCCCGCAGCAGAAAGCAACACTGAGCCCTCGATATGGCGCCATTGCACTATTCCCTGGGCAATCAGCCAGCTACCTGGTGGCAAGTTTATATTGGACCTCTTCCATCATGGAAAGGGCAGAGGTTTGTTTTCACTGGAATAGACACTTACTCTGAATATGGTTTTGCCTATCCTGCACATAATGCTTCTGCCAAGATTACCATCCATAGACTCACAGAATGCCTTATCCACCATCATGGTATTCCACACAGCAATGCCTTTGACCAAGGCACTCACTTTATAGCTAAAGAAGTATGGCAATGGGCTCATTCTCATGGAATTCACTGGTCTTACCGTGTTCTCCATCATTCTGAAGCATCTGGATTTATAGAATGTAGAATGGCCTTTTGAAGTTACAATTACAACACCAACAAAGTGACAATATTTTGCAGGGCTGGGACAAATATCTCCATAAGGCTATGTATGTTTTGAATCAGCATCCAATATATGGTACTGTTTCTCCCATAGCCAAGATTCATGGTCCAGGAATCAAGGGATGGAAGTGGAAGTGGCATCTCTTATCATCACCCTTAATGATCCACTAGCAAAATTTTTGCTTCCTGTTCCCGTAACATTACATTTTGCTGTCCTAGAGGAACTAGTTCCAGAGGGAGGAATGCTGCCACCAGGAGACACAACAATGATTACATTAAACTGGAAGTTAAGATGACCACCTGGACACTTTGGGCTTCTCCTATTTTTAAGTCAACAGGCTAACAAAAGTGTTACAGTGTTGGCTGGGGTGATTGACCCAGACTATCAAGATGAAATCATTCTACTACTCCAGAATGGAGATAAGGAAGAGTATGCATGGGATACAGAAGATCATTAGGGCATCTCTTAGTATTACCATGCCCTGTGATTAAGATCAGTGGGAAACTACAACAGCCCAATCCAGGCAGGACTACAAATGATCCAGACCCTTCAGGAATGAAGGTTAATCACTCTACCAGAAAAAAAAACCATGACCTTCTGAGGTTCTTGATGAAGGCAAAGGGAATACAGAATGAGTAGTAGAAGGAGGTAGTCATCAAGTCCAGCTAAGACCATGTGACCAGTTGCAGAAACGAGGACTGTAAATGTCACAAGTATTTCCTCCTTCATTTGTTGAAAATATGTTTGTGCCTGTATACCCTTATACTAAGAAAATATCTTTATTTTATTTCCTTTTTCCTTTATCATGTAACATAAGATTTATTGACTTCATATCAGCATTTAAGTATTGTTAACCTTATGTAATAGTATTTGGGTTGGGGATTGTGCATTTCTGATTGCAGGAAAGGTAGTTGTATTATGTTAGGCATAACTATGACCTCATTATTGTCTTTATTTGAAGATTATGTATGATCTCTGGAGATGTGTATGGGTTCAAGTCGACAGGCAGTGGACTTGTGATGGTTAATAGTGAATGTCAACCTAATTGGATTGAGATATACAAAGTATTGTTCCTGTGTGTGGCTGTGTAGGTGTTGCCAAAATAGATTAACATTTGAATCAGTGAGCTGAGGAAGGCAGATCCACCCTTAATCTGGTGGGCACAATCTAATCAGCTTCCAGTGAATATAAAGCAGGCAGAAAATGTGAAAAGGAGAGATGGGGCCTAGCCTCCCAGACTATATGTTTCTCCTGTGATGGATGCTTCCTGACCTCAAACATTGGATTCCAAGTTTGTCAGTCTGGGGACTCATACTGGCTCTCCTTGCTCCTTAGCTTGCAGATAGCCGATTGTGGGACCGTGTGATCATGGAAATTAATAAACTCCCCTCTCTATATATATTTTTTGGTTTCTCTAAGAGATCCTGATTGATACAGGCAGTATGTCCACAATGATTCTTCCTATCCATGAACATAAAATGCTTTTTTATTCATTTGTGTTGTATCTGACTTTTTGAGTAGTCATTTGTAGTTCTCCTTGTAGAGATCTTCCACCTCCCTAGTTAGGTGTATTCCTAGATATTTTTTCTTTTTTGTGACAATTATGAATGGAAGTTTTTTCCTGATTTGGCTTTCAGCTCGACTGTTATGATGTATAGAAATGCTATTATTTTTTGCACATTGATTTTGTATCCTGAGATTTTGTTGAAGTTGTTTATCAGCTTAAGAAGGTTTTGGACTGAGACTATGGAATTTCTAGATACAAATCATGTCATCTGCAAACAAGAATAATTTGAATTCTTTCTTCCTATTTGAATAAACTTTGTATCTTTCCCTTGCCTGATTTCCCTGGCGAGAACTTACAATACTATGTTGAATAGAAGTGGTGAGAGAGGGCATCCTTGCCTTGTTCTAGTTTTCAAGAGGAATGCTTCCAGCTTTTGCCCATTCAGTATGATGTTGCCTGTGGGTTTGTCATAGATGACTCATTATTTTGAAGTATACTCTTTCAATATCTGATTTATTAAAATTTTAACATGAATTTATGTAGAATTTTATCAAAATCTTTTTCTGTCTATTGAGATGCTAATTTGGTATTTGTCTTTAGCTCCATTTATGTGATCAATTACATTTATTGATTAGTGTATGTTGAACCAACCTTGCATCCCAGAGATGAGGTGTACTTAGTCACAGAGGATATGCATTTTAATTTGCTGCTAGATTCAGTTTACTGGTATTGATTATTGCATTGATGTTTATCAAGGATATTGGCCTGAAGTCTTCTTTTTTGTTGTTGTATCTCTACCAGGTTTTGGTATCCGGATGATGCTGGCCTCATACAATGAGTTAGGGAGGTGTTTCTCTTCCTCAATTTTTTGAATACTTTCAGTGGGAATGGTACCAGCTCTTCTTTGTACACCTGGTAGAATTCAGCTGTGAATGTGTCTGTTCCAGGGCTTTCTTTAATTGGTAGGCAATTTATTACTCAATTTCAGAAGTCATTATTGCTCTATTCAGGGATTCAATTTCTTTATTTTTCAGTCTTGAGAGGGTGTGTGTGTGTCTAGGAATTTTCAATTTCTTATAGATTTTCTAGTTTGTGTGAAGAGAGGTGTTCATAATATTCTCTGATGGTTCTTCATGTTTCCAAGGGGTTGGTGGTAATACCCCTCCCCCCCCCATCACTTCTAGTTGTATTTATTTAAATCTTTTCTGTTTTCTTCTTTATTAGTCTAGCTAGGGACCTATCTATTTTATTATTTTTATTTTTAAAAAACCAGATCCTGAATTTACTGATCTTTTGAATGAATTTTTGTATCTCTATCTTCTTGGTTTAGCTCTGATTTTTTATATTTCTTGTCTTCTTCTAGCTTTGAGATGTGTTTGCTCTTAGTTCTCTAGTTCTTTTAGTTGTGATGTTAAGTGGTTAACTTGAGATTGTTCTAACTTTTTGATGTTTTTACAGTTATTGCCATAAAAATTTCCCTCTTCACAGTACCTTAGCTGTGTCCCAGAGATTTTGATACATTGTATTTTTGTTCTCATTAGTTTTGAAAAACTTCTTGATTTCTGTTTTAATTTCATTATTTACCAAAAATTCATTGAGGAGCAGATTATCCAATTTCCATGTAATTGTATGTTTTTAAGTGAATTTCTTAATCTTGATTTTGAATTTGATTGTGCTGTGGTCCGAGAGGCTGTTATAATTTTAGTTCTTTAGCATTTGCTAAGGAGTGTTTTTCTTCTGATTATGTGGTTGTGGAGTGCCTTAATGGGATTCTTTAAATTTCCTGAATTTAAATGCTGTCCTGTCTAGCTAGGTTGAGAAAGTTCTCATGGATGATATCCTGAAATATGTTTTCCAAATTGGTTCTATTCTCCCCATCTCTTTCAGGTACACGAATCAAGCATAAATTTGGTCTTTTTACATAATCTCATATTTATCAGAGGTTTTGCTCATTCCTTTTCATTGTTTTTTCCTCTTTTACTACCTATCTGTCTTCTTTTAGAAAGCCAGTCTTCAAGCTCTGTGATTCGTTCCTCCACTTGCTCTATTCTTCTATTAATACTTGTGTTTGCATTATAAAATTATGATAGTCTGTTTTTCATCTCTTTCAGGTGACTAACATTCTTCTTTATACTGGCTATTTTTTTCTTTTAGCTCCTGCAATGTTTTATCATGATTTTTAGCTTTCTTGCATTGGGTTATGATATACTCCTTTAGCTCAGTGTACTTTGTTTCTATCCATATTCTGAGCTCTACTTCTACTATTTCAGCCATCTCAGCTTTAGCCTGGTCCAAACCCTTGCTGCAGAAGTGATGCAGTCATTTGGAGGGAAAAGTTACTCTGTTTTCTTTTGAGTTTTCAGCATTCTTGTGCTGAATATTTCTCATCTTTGTGTACTTATCTACTTTTAATCTTTGAGGTTGCTGACTTTTGGATTTTTTTTTAACAGTCTGGCCACTTTTCCATAAGCTCCCTGTAGCATCCTGGGGGTTCACTGCAGTCCCTAGTAATTTTGGATTTTTCAGTACCTGGAGGTATCACCAGTGAGCGCTGCTAAACAGCAAAGATGGTGGCGTGCCCTTTCCTCTGGGAGCTCTGTCCTAGAAAGGTACAGACCTGTTGCCAGCCTGAATGCACCTGTAGGAGGTGGCTGGACACTCTGATTGTGAGATCTCACCCAGGCAGGAGAAAGGAGATTGGGGACCCACTTAAAAAGTACTCTGGCCATATTGTTTTAGAGCAGCTGTGTTGTGCTCTGGGTCCACTTCAGTTCCTGGTTGCTTCGGACATTCCAAAGCCCCAAAGCTGGAATGGCTAGGTCATTCAAACAGCAATGATAATGGCTTTCCCCCTCCGCCTGGGACCTCTGTCCCAGGGAGGCCCGAAATTTCTGGAGAACATCAATGGGGTAGCTGAAAACCCTGGTTGGGAGCCTCTACCTGGTGATGAGGGACAGGTTGGGCACCCACTTAAAAACGCAGGCTGGCCATGTTTTTGGGGGGCTGTTGTGTTGTGCTGTGCTGGGGTAACACTCTGCCCCTGTTGGCTTGGACTCTCCAAATCCCAAAGGCTGTAACCACTAAATCACCCAATCAGCAAAGATGGCAGCCTGCCCCTCATCTGGAAATTTCATCTTACCTCAAAGAGTTTTCAAATCTCTGTTAGCCAGAGAACACCTGCAAGGGTGGCTGAAGGCCCCAGTGGAGGGGGAGGTCCCTCCTTGGGAGGAGGAATGAGATTGGTGACCCTTTTAAAGATGAAATCTGGCCACACTTTCATAGAGCAGCTGTTTTGTGCTGGGATACTGCTTCTGCCTTGGGCCTTCCAAAGCCCACTGGCTAGATCAGCTAAGTCACCCATACAGTAAAGATGATGGCCTGCCCCGCCATCTGGGAGGTCTGTCCCAGGGAGTTTTCAAATTTCTGTTAGCTACAGAACACTGGAAGAGTGGCTGGAGGCCTCAGTTGTGAGACCCTATAAAGGAAGCAATCTGACCAGGTTTTAGTAGAAGAGCATAGCTGTTCTAGGGGATCTCCCTACTACCCCTGGTTGGTGGCTCTCCAAACCTCATAAGCTGGAACAGGTAAGCAGCCCAAACAGCAAAGATGGCAGTCTACCACTCCTGCTGGAGCTTTTTTCCAGGTAGACTCAACACTGTTACTGGTTGCTGGCTGGAATTTCAAACCAATGTGTCTTATCCTGTGAAATGCTGTGGAAGTGGGTCCAACAGACCATTACTTCTTGGTCCTCTGGATTCAGCTTCTTTTCTAGTTGAATGTATTAGTTCATTCCCCTGTTACTAATAAAGACATACTCAAGACTAAGTAATTTACAAAAGAAAGATATTTAACTGACTCACAGTTCAGCATGTCAGGGGAGGCCTCAGGAATCATGGTTGAAGGAGAGCAAACATGTCCTTCTTCACATGGCATCAGGAAGGAGAAGAATGAGTGTCCAGCAAAGGGGAAAGCCTCTTATAAAACCATTAGCTCTTGTGAGAACTAACTCACTATCACAAGAACTGGATAAGGGAAATATCCCCCCACGATTCAGTAATTACCATCTGGTCCTTCCCATGACACATGGGAATTATGGGAACTACAATTCAAGGTGACAGTTGGGTAGGAACACAACCAAACCATATCATTTCACCCTTGGCCCCTCCCAAATCTCATATCCTTACAGTTTGAAACACGATCATGCCCTCCCAACAGTCCCCCAAAGGCTTAACTCATTCTAGCAACAACTCAAAAGTTCAAGTCCAAAGTCTCATCTAAGACAAGGCAAGTCCTTCCATCTATGAGCTTGTATAATCAAAAGCAAGTTAGTTACTTCTAGATACAATAGGAGTACAGATATTGGGTAAATACATCCATTCCAAATGGAAGAAATTGGCCAAAACAAAGGAGCTACAGGCCCCAGGTTATGCTGATGCAAGAGGTGGGCTCCCAGGTCTTTGTGCAGCGCCACCTCTGTGGTTTTGCAGGTGCAGTCCCCGTCCTGGCTGCTTTCATGGACGGGCATTTAGTGTCTGCAGCTTTTCCAGGCACACAGTGCAAGCTGTCAGTGAATCTACCATTCCGGGGTCTGGAGGAGAGTGACCCTCTTCTCACAGCTCCACTAGGAAGTGCCCCAGTGGGGACTCTGTGTGGGGGCTCTGACTTCACATTTCCCTTCTACACTGTCCTAGCAGAGGTTCTATTGAGGGCTCCACCACTGCAGCAGACTTCTGAATGGACTTCCAGGTATTTACAAACATCCTCTTAAATCTAGGTGGAGGTTCCCAACCCTGAATGCTTTACTTCTGTGCGCCTGCAGGCCCAACACAATGTGTAAGCTGCCAAGGCTTGGGTGTGCACCCTTTGGAGCAATGACCTGAGCCTGAGCTGTAGCTTAGCCCCTTTTAGCCATGTCTAGAGCTGAAGCAGCTGGGATGCAGGGCACCATGTTCTGAAGCTGAACACAGCAGGCAGTCCCTGGGCCCAGCTCAGATACCATTTCTCCCTCTTAGGCCTCTGGGCCTGTGATGAGAGGGGCTGCTGTGAAGGTCTCTGACATGCCCTGGAGATATTTTCCCCAGTGTTTTGGTGATTAATATTTGGCTCCTCATTACTTATGCAAATTTCTGCAGCAGGTTTGAATTTCTTCCCAGAAAGTGAGGTTTTCTTTTCTATCATTGGACTGCAAGTTTTCCAAACTTGCATGCTCTTCTTTCTCTTGAACAATTTGCCACTTAGAAATTTCTTCTGCCAGATACCCTAAATCATCTCTCTCAAGTTCAAAGTTTCACAGATCTCTAGGGCAGGGGCAAAATACCACCAGTCCCTTTGCATAGCAAAAGTGACCTTTACTTTAGTTTCAAAAAATTTCTCATCTCCATCTGAGACCACTTCAGCCTGGACTTCATTGTACACCTCACTATCAGCATTTTGGTCAAAGCCATTCAAGTCTCTAGGAAGTTCCAAACTTACCCACATTTTCATGTCTTCTTTTGAATCCTCAAAACTGTTTCAACTTATACCCATAACCCAGTTCCAAATTTGCTTCCACATATTCAGATATCCTTATAGCAACACTCCACTCTCTACAGTACCAATTTGCTGTATTAGTCTGTTTTCATGCTGCTAATAAAGACGTACCCAAGTCTGGGTAATTTATTTAAAAAAGATATTTGATTGACTCAAAATTCAGCATGGCTAGGGAGGCCTCAGGAAACTTACAATCATAGCAGAAGGGTAAGCAAATAAATCATTATTCATATGGTGGCAAGGAGAAGAATGTGTCCCCAATGAAGGGGAAGCCCCTTATAAAACCATGAGACCCATGAAAACTAACTCATTATCACAAGAATAGAATGAGGAAACCACCCCCATGATTAAATTATGTCCACCTGGTACCTGCCATGACATGTGGGGGTTATGAGACCTACAATTCAAAATGAGATTTGGGTGGGGAAACAACAAAACCCTATCAGGGTATATACAGGGATCTAACCTCCCACTTTGCTGGAGTTGCAGTTTCTTTTTGCTGAGAATCCCAAAATCCAGAGTACTTCAAAGTTTTATATTTGATTTTGATATATAGAAATATAATCAGTATTATAATGGTCTCTTTTTTCGATTATCTGAGTTTGTACAAATCTGGTCTTATTTGTACTGCAAATATTTGGAAGAATTAACTTGAAACCAGTTATTCACCATTTATTGAATAGAAAGTCTTTTCTCCATTGCATTTTTTTGGTTGACTTTGTCAAAATCAGATAGTTATCGGTGTGCAACATTATTTGTGGGCTCTCTATTCTGTTCCATTGGTCTCTGTGTCTGTTTATGTACCAGTACCATGTTGTTTTGGTGACTATAGTCTTGTATTATAGTATAGTTTGAAGTTGGATAATGTGATGCTTCCATCTTTGTTCTTTTTGCTTAGGATTGCTTTGGCTATTGGAGTTATTTCTGGTTCCATATGGATTTTAAAATTGTTTTCTCTAATTCTGTGAGAAATGTCATTGGTAGTTTGATAGGAATAACATTGAATCTATAAATTGCTTTGGGTAGTATGGCCATTGGTCCCTGATTGTGTGTGTGTGTGTGTGTGTGTGTGTGTGTGTGTGTGTGTGTGTGTGTGTGTGTGAAAGAGAGAGAGACAAAGAGAGAGACAGAGGGAGATTGAGAGACAGTGAGGTAGAGAGAATAGCGAGAATAAAAGAGAAAAAGGTTTTAATAACAGATTAAATATTTTAGCGAATCTATCAGTATTTGTGTTTACTAACTTTTCTCCCTTCAACTATTGTAAGAGGCATTTTTTTTTCAGAAGTTTTTCCATTTCATACAAATTGTGGAATTTATTTGCATGAATTAGTAGATAATACCTACTAGTCAATTTAATAAGGTATATAATCATTGATTTTTTTTTCATTTCTGAGATGGATAATTTGTATTTTTCTCCTTATTCATAATTAGTTTTTTAAAGGCATTTCAATTGTATTAGCTTTTCAAATAACTATATTTTATATTTATTTTTTATTCCTTTATTACAGGCCTAATGGGAAAACTCAATTCATTTGTCAAAAACTGAGTATATGACTTTATTTCACCATTATTTTTGGAAACTCATTTTTAGTTTTGAATTCTGAGCTAGCGGTTACTTTTTATTTTACCACTCTGAATATTTTTCCCCATTGACTTCTGAGCACCATGACTTCTAGAAGTCAGAATTCAATTTCTCTCAATCTTTTCTACCCTTTTGATGGTAAATGTGTCTTTTCCCTCTATGTTTTTTGAAATTCTTTCTTTCACCTTCAGTTTTCCGCAGTTAAACTATAACGTGTATAATTACAGTCCTTTTATTTATTTTGCTGGTGGTTGCTAAGTTTCTTTAATATGTAAGTTGATATCTACTATCAATTTGTGGAAATTTCTCTATTATTTTGTCAATGTTACTTCTGCCCATTACTTCTCCTTTTTCTCTCTTATTTTCTGCTTGAGTGTTTTCTCAATTTCTTTTCAAGTTTACTAATCTTTTGTTCATCTGTACCCAGTTTGATGTTCAGTGAGTTTTTAATACAGATCGTTTTAATGCTATCATGATTATTTTATCATTCTTTGTTGACTTATATTTTCTATTGATTCTATTGTTTCTATTTTGTCCATCTTTATTTACATTTTGTTTAACACACTGACAGCTATTTCAGTCTTTTTCTGCTACTTTAAAAATATCAGTAATCTAATGGGTCTATTTCTATGTTCCCTTTGTTTTTCTTTTTCATTTAAATAATTCTCAAGGCTTCTTTACTATTTACATTCATGTTTATAATGTTTAGTTGTATATTAGAACTTGTATGTAAATTAACTTGTGCTTCAGATGATATCATCTTCCACCTGAGAAATTTATTTTCTTCTCTCTTAGGTAGCTAGAATGAGGCACAGATCACCTCAACCTAGTTAGTAACTGAGGTAGTTCAAGGATATTTTGCAGTTTTAGTAAAACTAGGTCTTTGTTCAGTTCCTAATTCTAAAATAAAAGACTTGGAACTTTCAAGATCCTTTGAGTCTCATGAGTGGTTTCTCTTCAGGCCTACAAATATTGGACATTGTGCTCTGTTCTTTAGACTTGCCAGAATAGTTCTCCAGTCTCAAACTCCCCCAAAATTTCAAACTCTGGCAAATATCTTGAGAGTAAAACTGACCTTGTGCTTGAAACTTGCATTGTAACTATGGGAGATTTACCAAATTTAGAAGTGTTTCTTGTCCTAGCTCTCTAACATACTGTGCTGGCCCCCAAATTCCAGCTTCATGCAGCTGTTGGTTTTTCTTTTCCCCAGTAGAGACTCAAACCTGTACTAATCATAATTGTAAACTCAAGCCTATAATTACCAAATGCCTTTAGGAAAAAAAAATGGCTCTGAAAGTCTGCTTACCTTTAAAGGCTTTTTACTCTCTGGAACTTCATTCATCAAGTTCTTGCCACAATCAAATCTTTCTGATATTTTTAAAATATTATTTTAGGGCCGGGCGTGGTGGCTCACACCTATAATCCCAGCACTTGGAGGCCGAGGCAGGTGGATCATGAGGTCAAGAGATCAAGACCATCCTGGTCAACATGGTGAAACCCCACCTCTACTAAAAAAAACAAAAATTAGCTGGGCATGGTGGCACACGCCTGTAGTCCCAGCTACTCAGGAGGCTGAGGCAGGAGAATTGCTTGAACCCAGGAGGCAGAGGTTGCGGTGAGCAGAGATCACGCCATTGCACTCAAGCCTGGATAACAAGAGCGAAAGTCCGTCTCAAAAAAAAAAAGAATTATTTTATAATTTAATTGGATATTCTTAGTTTTGCAGTGGGAGCATTGTCATGCCTAGACCTACTATTCCGTAACCAAGAGCAGAGATTAAAATAATTTTATCTATTGAGTTTAAATAAATGCTGTTTCTCTGTCTACACACATAAAGACATGTACTTCCTGAGGAACTTTAAATCAGGGGTATATTGGCAAATGTTTAAATAATTCTCTAATGGTAGGGAGGAAATGATGATTTATAAGTTTGTTCATTTTCATGGTATAAATCCTCCCACCATGGTCAATTTCAAGCTACTCATGTGACATCACCAAATGCAGAGTTGGGAAGAGATGTATAGTCTTGCTTAAAAATCAAGGTCTACGATTTCATTACGCTAAAATGATTCTCTGAAACAACTAAGCGGTAAAACCATAATTTTCCCTTGTATTATTTTGGAATTTAATCTTATTGATCTCTCAATTATAAAAAATTATTTCAAAGAACTCAAGGTTTGGACTTATGTGAACTCAACATTTGAAAACATTTGTAAAAATTCTGTCAATCAGTATATACTCTTTTTTTGAGTATTACTTCTCATAATTATCTTAATAATTTATTATTTGTAAGTAAGATGGTTATACCAAAAACACTAAAGGAAGTTCGAATACATGAAAATATTTGTGATATCTCAGATGTTTTTCACTTGAACTGTTATAAATGACAATTTAGAGGTGTATCAAAAAGACTTTTAATTAAAAAGTATTTACAATTAAATTATAACAGAAAGCTGTAAAGAGTCAACAAATAAATTCTTTTTGAAAAATAGGAATGTATAATATTCAAAAAGAACACAAAATACAATTACTGTGTTACAGAATATTGAGAAGTTCTATTCCTGTGGCTCCGTAATTGGAGACTGGGACACATTGGTTAAAAGAAAAGGCAAATAGTCTACACTTTAAAAGATAAAAAAGTAATTTGTATGTACATAGCCTATCCAGGACTTTTTAGTAGTGTGCATCACTGTCCTTGGCCCTCCTCGCCCATTTTTCACTCCTGAAATGTCCTTAGCAAGGTGGTGTCCCAAGTGAACATTGAAATAAACTGTTTACATTTTGAAATGGAAAAAAGAAAAAAGAAGAAAAGAAAGGTGTGCAATTTACTTCACCACTGGAAGGCCTACAGTTCACAATTAGGTGGCCAAGAGCAGGTGTATAGAGAAACAATTCTGAGTAGGCTCACTGAAAGCAGCTCTTCTTCAACCAGTAACTAGGGCCTGAAAACTACAGCCTATAGCCTTTGCATAGCACATCAGAAACTACCCCAGACCCATTGCCACTGCTGAGCTCTGAAATTAGTCCTGCTGCACCTACCACCACCAGAGATGATTCCATATGATTAAAAGGACCATACAATCTATCATCCATACTGGGACTCTTGAGAGTGAAAGAGGTTAATAACATTAGTAACTACACTGAGACAACAGGTATGAACCGAGGCTGTCCGATGTAAATCAGGTTATATGGTTATTTCTTATGATTCTTCTGGCCAGGCATGGTGGCTCATGCCTGTAATCCCAGCACTTTGGAAGGCTGAGGTGGGTGGATCACAAGATGAGGAGTTTGAGATCAGCCTGACCAACATGGTGAAATTCCGTTTTTACTAAAAATAAAAAAAAATTAGCTGGGCGTGGTGGCTAGTGTCTGTAATCCCAACTATACAGAAGGCTGAGACAGGAGAATCTCTTGAACCCAGGAGGCGGAGGTTGCAGTGAGCCAAGACTGTGCCACTGCACTCTAGCCTGAGCAACAGAGCAAGACTGTCTCAAAACAAAAAAAAAAAGAAAAGAAAGAAAGATCCTTCTGATGCTGGGGCTAGCATGAGGCACTCGATTGAAGTAACTTAAGTCACATACCCCATCCTAACTGCAAGACAACCAGGAAAATGAGTATCTATCATTTTCAGCTTCTGTGGTGAGAGGCAGAATCTGCCTCATTTGTGAGGAAATTCCTCAAAGAAAAGGGTCTACAGATGCCATTAGATAGACAGAAAGAATAGCAAATATAAGTTTCATTTGCCTTAAAGTCATATCTATTATATCAAACCAAGATAGTTGAATTTAAATAAATGCATGGCATTAAAGTAAGAAAATATCTGAGTGACCATATCAATTCTCTAATATTTACTCTGTACTATAGCTACATAGACTCTTGCATTTTCTTTCCTGAGATATCTATATAAAGTGATACAGTAGCACATAAATTGTGTCACTATGTATGATGACTTAGTTAATTTTTATGGCATTCTAAATTAACATTGTTCAATTTGATGGTGCTCTTCATATATTAAATACACAATTGTCTTTTCAGGTTGGACGCTGAAAGACAAAGTTAACTAAATAAATGTATGTGTAAAATCACATTGAACCTTATTTTATCCTTGAAAACTACCAAATATTCCCATAGATAATTAATTCTGTCTTTTGATAGAATCTCAAGAAAATGTTATCATGATTTACTCTATCTGAATGTTTCAGAAATACTCAAAGAATTGCTCACTCGCCTAGGAATGCTCTGTCTACTCCTGATTTTACCACCTCCATTTGCCCTCTTCACATCTCAGCTCAAGTTTTTCTGCCTTTGATTTCAATGGTAAATGTGCTTAACACTCTATGGGACATTAATTTATAGCACTTAAAATAATTGTAATTTATTACATTTATTATTTTATTATCTGTCTTTCTCACCAGGCTGATAATTCCAAGGGATCGTATCTTGGGCTCATTTCCTATAATGATCAGAATGTCTCACATATAGTAGGTGCCTAATACATATTTGTTGAATGGATAAATGAATGAAAAGCAAATATAAAGATAGCTTGATTCCAGGAAAAGTAAAATGTGATCACTAAATATTTCTTCATACAACTAAATGAATTAAGTGTGCTTATGACTTACCATGGTAACTACCTATTGACTTTTATTTTCATATTGACTGTTTTTTTTAAACTTTTATTCTAGCTTCAAAGGTACACATGCAGGTTTGTTACATAGGTAAATTGCATGTCATGGGGGACTGGTGTACAGATAATTTTGTTACCTACGTAATAAGCATAGTACCCAATAGATAGTTTTTTGATACTCACCCTTCTTCCACACTCTCTCAAGTAAGCCCCAGTGTCTGTTGCTCTCTTCTTTGTGTGCATGCGTACTCAGTTTTTAGCTTGCACTTGTAAGTGAAAACACGCAATATTTGGTTTTCTGTTCCTGCCTTAGTTTGCTAAGGATAATGGCCTCCAGCTGAATCCATGTTACTGCAAAGGACATGGTCTCATTATTTTAATGGCTGCATAGTATTCCATGGTGTATATGTATCACATTTTCTTTATCCAATCCACCATTGATGGGCATCCAGGTTGATTCCATTCTTTTGCTATTTTGTATAGTGCTGCAATGAGTATACACATGCATGTGACTGTATGGTATTATAGAATGATGTATATGCCTTTGAGTATATATCCAATAATGGGATTGCTGGGTCAAATGGAAATTCTACTGTGAGTTTTTTGAGAAATTGCCCCATTGCTTTCCACAATGGCTGAATGAATTTATATTCCCACTGTCAGTGTATAAGCATTTGCTTCTCCCTGCCACCTTGCTAGCATCTGTTATTTTTTGACTTTTTAATAACACCACTCTGACTGGTGGGAGATGGTATTTCCTTATGGTTTCTATTTGCATTTCTCTAATGATTAGTGATGTTAAGCATTTTTTTCATTTGATTGTTGGCCATGAGCATATCTTTTGAAGAGTCTGTTCATGTGCTTTGTCCACTTCTTAATAGGGTTGTTTGTTTTTGTTTGTAAATGTGTTTAAGTTCCTTATAGATTTCAGATATTAGATTGTTGTTGGATGCATAGTTTGTGAATATTTTTCCCATTTTATAGATTGTCTGTTTACCCTGTTGATAGTTTCTTCTGCTGTGCAGAGCTCTTTATTTTGATTAGGTCCCATCTGTCCATTTTTTTCTTTGTTGCAATTGCTTTTAGCATCTTCATTATGAAATCTTCGCCCATTCTTATTTCCAGAGCAGTATTTCCTAGGTTGTCTTCCAGGGTGTCTATAATTGTAAGGTTTACATTTTAGTTAAACTTTGTTGATTTTTGTATATGGTATAAGGAAGGGGTCTAATTTTATTTAATCTTCTACACATGGCTAACCAGTTATCCCAGTACAATTTATTGAATAGGGAGTACTTTCCCCCATTGCTTAGTTTTGTTAATTTTGTTGAAGATCAGATGGCTGGAGTTGAGCAGCATTATTTCTGGGCTCTCTATTCTGTTCCATTGGGCTATGTGTCTGTTTTTGTACTAGTACAAAGCTGTTTTGGTTTCTGTAGCCTTGTAGTATAGTTTGAAGTTGGGTAATGTGATGCCTCCAGCTTTGTTCTTTTGCTAGAATTGCCTTGGCTATTCAGGCTTTTTGATTCCATAAGAATTTTTAAATCATTTTTCCATAATTATTTAAGAAATGTCATTAGTTTGGTAATTCTTATTCTTGAGATTTTTCACTTCCCAGGTTAGCTGTATCTCTAGGTATTTTATTCTTTCTGAGGCTATTGTAAATGGGATTGTGTTCTTGGTTTGCCTCTAAGCTTGGTTGTCATTCTTGTACAGGAATACTAATCATTTTAGTACATTAATTTTGTATCCTAAAACTTACTGAAGTTGTTTATCAGATCAAGGAACTTTTGGGCAGAGACTATGGGGTTTTCTAGTTATAGAATAATATTGGCTGCAAACAGAGATAGTTTGACTTCCTCTCTTCCTATTTAAATGCCTTTTACTTCTTTCTCTTACACGATTGCTCTGGCTAGCACTTCTATAATAGTACTATATTAAATAGTAGCAGTGATAGAGGACATCCTTGTCTTGTTCTGGTTTTCAAGGGGAATGCTTCCAGCTTTTGCCCATTCAGTATGAAGCTGTCTGTAGGTTTGTCATAAATGGTTCTTATTATTTTGAAGTGTGTTCCTTTACTGTCTAGTTTGTTGAGGGTTTTAACATGAAGCGATGTTGAATTTTATGAAAAGACTTTTCTGCATCTATAGAGATGATCACATGGTTTTTTATTTTAGCTGTTTATGTAACAAATCACATATATTGATTTGCATATGTTGAACCAACCTTATATCCTAGGGATAAACCTACTTGATCATGGTGGATTAACTTTTTGATGTGCTGCTGGATTTGGTTTTCTAGTATTTTGTATTTTCTTTTTGTGTTGTATTTCTGCCAGGTTTTAGTATCAGGATGATCCTGGCCTCATAGAATGAGTTGGGATAAAGATCCTCCTCAAATTTTTTAGAATAATTTCAGCAGGAATGTTACCAGTTCTTTTTTTTATATCTGGTAGAATTTAGTGGTGAAATCATCTGGTATTTGACTTTTTCATGTTGGTAGGCTTTTTAATACTGATTCAATTTTAGAACTCATTATTGTTCTGTTCAAAGATTTAATTTCTTCCTGGTTCACTCTTGGGAGGTTGTATGTTCACAGGAATGTAACCATCTCTTCTAGATTTTCTACTTTGCATGCACAGAGGTGTTGATAGTGTCTCTGTGTGTTTGTGTAGTTTGTTGGTGTTGGTGGTAACATCTTCTTTGCTATTTCTGACTGTTTTCATTTGTATCTTTTCTCTTTTTCTTTATTAGTCTAGCTAGTATTTTTCTGTCTTATTTATTCTTTCAAATAACAAACTCATGTATTCAGTGATCTTTTATTGTTTTTCATGTCTCAAATTTCCTTCAGTTCAGCTCTGATTTGGTTATTTCTTCTCTTCTACTAGCTAGGATTGAAGTCGTTTTGCTCTTGTTTCTCTGGTTTCTCTAGGTGTGATAAATGGGCTGTTGATTTGAGATCTTTCCAGCTTTATGATGTGGGCATTTTAGTGCTATAAATTTTTCTCTTGTTTTAGCTGTGTTTCAGGGATATTGTTATGTCATAACCTCATTCTTATTAGATACAAATAATTTCTTGATTTGTGCCTTAATTTCAATATTTACCCAAAAGTCATTCAGGAGTTCTTCAGGTTGTTTAATTTCCATGTAATTGTACAATTTTGAGTAATTTTCTTAGTATTTTTTTCTACTTTTATTGGACTGTGATCCAAGAGGGTATTGGTATGATTTCATTTTTTATAACTTTCTGGGGATTGCTTCATGTCTGATTGTGTGGTTAATTTTAGAGTATATGCCATGTACAAATGAGAAGGATATATATTCTGTTATTTTTGGGTGGAGAGTTCTGTAGATGTATATTAGTTCTGTTTGCTCAAGTGTCAAGTTTAGTTCCTGAATATCATTAGATTTCTGCCTCATTTATCTGTCTAGTATTGTCAGTTGAGTGTTGAAGTCTCCCACTATTATTGTGTGAGAGTCTAAATCTCTTCATAGGTTTCTAAGAATTTGCTTTATGAATCTGGGTGCTCCTGTGTTGGGGCCCTTCACCACTATGTAATTCCCTTCTTTGTCTTTACTGATCTTTATTAATTTAAATATTATTTTGTTTGTGTGGTTCCTTCATAGTGTCAATGGTCTAAGAACCTAAGTTTGTTTTTGTAGTGCATAGTAGCAGTCTTTTCTTTCCATATTTACATATTTAACATTCCCACATTCCCTTCAGAGCCTTTTTTTTTTCTTTCTTTTTTTTTTTTTTTGAGACAGAGCCTGGCTCTGTCACCTATGCTGGAGTGCAGTTGTACTATCTCGGCTCACTGCAACCTCTGCTTCCCGGTTCAAGCAATTTTCCCTGCCTCAGCCTCCAGAGATCTGGAATTACAGGCACCTGCCATCATGCCCAGCTAATCTTTGGATTTTAGTAGAGACGGGATTTCACCATGTTGGCCAGGTTAGTCTTGAACTCCTGACCACAGGTGATCCTCCCGCCTTGGCCTTCCAAAGTGCTAGGATTACAGGTGTGAGCTACTGTGCGTGGCCCAGAGCCTCCTGTAAGTCAAGTCTGGTGGTAATTAATTCCTTTAACATTGAGTTTGCTTATCTGGAAACAATCTCATTTCTCCTTTCTTCTGAACTTAGTTTTACTGGAAGTGACTTTTTTTTCTTTGGAATTTTTTTTTCTTTAAGAATGTTCAATATTGACCCCCAATCTCTTTGGGCTTGTAGGGTTTTTGCTGAAAGGTCCACTGTTAGCCTGAGGGAGTTCCCTTTGTAGGTAACCTGACTTTTCTTTCTAGCTGCTTTTAACATTTTTTTCCATTCCTTTTGACATTGGAAAATATGCTGATTATGTGTCTTGGTGATGGTCTTCTCGTGTAGTAGGTCACAGGGTCTTTCTGCATTTTCTGATTTTGAATGTTGGTCTTTTTACATTGGTTGGAGTAATTATCATGGACAGTATTCTGAAATATGTTTTCCAAGTTGCTTTCTTTTTCTCCCTGTCTTTCAGGATGCAATGAGTCATAGATTTGGTCTTTTTAGATAATCCTGCATTTCCTGCAGTCTTTGTTTATTCTTTAATCTTTGTTCTTCATTTTTGTTTGACTGATTTATTTCGGATAACTCACTTTTAGGCTCTGAGATTCTTTCTTCAGCTTTGTTGATACTATTGTCAATATTTGTGATTGTATTCTGAAATTCTTGATGTGAGTTTTTCAACACTATCAGACCAGTTTGGTTGTTTCTTAAAATGGCCATCTCCTATATTATTTTATTGTATTTCTTAGAATCCTTGGATTAGGTTTTGACTCCTCCAAATCTTGATAATCTTCATTCCTATCCATATTCTGAATTATATTTCTGTCATTTCAACCATTTCAGCCTGGTTAACTACGATTGCCAGAGAACTAGTGCAGTCATTTGCAGGTAAGAAGACATTCTGGCTTTTTGAGTTGACAGTATTCTTGCACTGGTTCTTTCTCATCTGTGTGAACTTATGTTCCTACAGTCTTTGGGGTTGCCATAGTTTGGATTTTCTTTTTTTCTTTTATCTTCTTTAATAACTTTGGGTCTTGATTGTTGTGTAAGGTGGTTTCAGTTGACTGGCTTTTTTCAGGGGCCAAGGTTTAGCTCAGCAATCCTGCTCTAACTCTGGGGATGACTGGTATCAGGCCCCTGGGTTTGTTCTTTGCTTCCTTTAGGTTAGGAATCTAATGCACTGAAGGGGCTGAGGTGTTCCTGGAATGCTGGCCAAGGCACTTAGATGGATAGTGCCAGCCAAAGCACTTCGTCAGAGCAGGGCCAGTGAGATATGTGCTTTTCCACATATGCCAGCAGCAGCAACAGCAGAGCAGGGTGCACACTTGTTGGCTGTGGTGGGGAATTTGCTGGAGTCAAGCTGTTCTCCTCCATGCATGCATTTGCAGTGGTGGTGGTGATGGCATTGGGTGGGGGAGTTGTGCTTCTGGAGTCCATGAGTGTGTTTGCACTGATGGTGGTATCAGTGCAGAGGCAAGATGCTGGTAGACATGGGGCTGCTGGCTTCCATGTGTGCATTAATACCAGCAGCAGTGGCTGCATGGGGTGGGAGTCTGGGTCACTGTCATCTGTGTGTGCATTTATGCCAGTGGTGGTGTTGGCACAAAGGTGAGATACTGGCTGGCATGGTACTAACTCTGTGTTTTTGTTCTGCAATACTCTTGGCAGATAGTTTAAGCTGTGAATATCTTCATCACTGGACAGATGAGAAAACTGACGGCTAAAATTACTGGGATGACCTATTATGAGCCAGTTGTCAAATTAGTGACTGGATGACTTATACTAACAAAATGAAAATCCCTTTGCTGTTTCCTAATGACAAGTTTGTACAATATATTAGACTTTAACATTTACATATGACTAATAGCTACTTACCAATAACTACTAAACAAGTGATTTCTGGGTACTAGTATTTGCAATGCTAAACAAAATTATTAATTCAGTAAACATGTTCATAATTCTAACTTAGAAGTTGGGCAGGAAATCTCACTACTACACAATACTGACACCACAGTAAAGCTCTTGCTGTACATTTATATTTTTGGATATTGGAATTTTTGTAACTTTTGTCGAGAATGTTCTGTTGTCAGTGTACCACCAGAACTGACTATATTGTGGTATTCAACAACTGCTAATCTTGCAAAATAAAAATAGTCGTGGATTTATCTTCATCATCATCCAATTCATTTATTTAATTATTGAACCAATAATATGTGGTAATTTTCTTATGTAAAATTCCCTTAACTGGAGCTATGTTTTAAAACTTTGTTTATAAATTGCAATAAAGGGCTTATTTTTAAATGTTCAACCTGTCATTCAGTAGGTCTAGATCTTGGATTTGTAACCTAATTACTCCCAATTGATTCTTCTTTATGTGGTCCAAGGACAGCAATTTGAGAAATAATGATAAAAGGTATGGTGCATATGCAGGTCAAATGATAATCATCATAAACCTGTTCCCACAGCAAATAATCATGATCATATCCCCTGCCTCAGATTGCATGTCTTTATCATCTCAAATGCTTTTATAACCTCAATTGGAAAGTAACATTTTTATTTTGCTGATAATGCAGGTAAAAACTTGAAAATTACTTAACCATCATAATATAATTCCCATGTAAATATTAATTAAAATAGACTCAAAATTGCATAATAATATAATTATATTCTGTATAATAATATAATAATTCAGATTCACTTGTACTAAGATCTTTGAACCTCCTGCATTGGGCCAAAAGGGTTTACCCATATAAGATAAATTAATTCAAGAGAGAAAAATCACATTGAAATTGATAGGACTTGGAGACAATTTTTTTCAAGTAAACACAATTATGCATAATTGGATTAAATAGGCAATCAATATATCAGCATTTTTCTTGATATTCAGTGGCTTACAATTGTAAATCTTGTTTAATTAGTTAATTAGATTTCTAATGTGACTATCAGCCTAACTTGGAAAGCCACATACATATAGAAAGGTAAAGTCTGTTGTAGCTTTATATAGAATAAATAATGATTAAGAAGAATAAAAATATTTCCCAAAATATAAATGCTAGAAAGATAAATCTTAAGAAACCCTTGTTAAATAATAAGCATGTGAAAAGTATGTAAAATTTCATCAGTATTTATATAAGTAAAAATGGTTCTGAAATTCACTGGAGCAACTGGAAAGCACTTGTTAAAATTAACAGTAACAGAAATTGTAAATTTGAAAGAATTTTGAGTTTTTAATTCCCCAAACGAGTAAACGTGGAATGAATACAGGCTTTATAATAGCTTATTTTTTTTCCTGCCAAAAATCAATACCAGTTTTTCCAGATTTAAAACAAGAAATACAAAACGAAAAGCTTTAGCATTTCTGAGAAATGACAATGAATGTATAACTTAATCTGTAACTCAAGACAATGAAGACTTTACAGTAAGTTCCAAAGGTTACTTTCAATTAGCTCTGTAAAATCTGTAAGCTTTATTTAATTTCATCTGATAGCTTTGAAGAGTTTAGGCATAGTCTTTTCTATACTCTAATGCATCCCAGTTAACCAACTATTAATATGTAGAGCATTATTTTCTAGAGTGTATTATGCATACATATGTTAATAGAATCCATTGTAAAGCATTCATGTGTGGGACCAAGATAAGTTTCTTTACATAAAACTTCCAGGACTTCTAATAGTTTATGTGTATATTGACAATCAAAAAGAGGGAAGGGCAGTGTAGAGTGGGAGAATAGGAATGATAGAGACAGAGAGACAGAGGTGAATATTGATAATCCAAACTAATTTAAACATGCAGTTTAGAAATTGCAAAAGTATATTGTAATATTTTTTGAAATAAGAATCACATTAAGCTTTACTAACTTCTTTTCTGCCAGATTTGCAAATCACCCAGCTGAGTTCACATCTATTTCTTTCTGAACATAAAGAACTTGCACCTTAATAAGGCTCTATATTCATCAGAGATCAAAACCTTTAAATATTATTTATTGATATTTTCTGCTTCAGAAAGCCTTCTGTAGCTTTTTTACAAATTTCCAAAAGTGCAGGTGGCCAAATCATTTCTTTTGGAAGTATGCAGATTGCTGCTCCTCAAAGCCTGTTCACTCAATGAGGCTAAATACATATCCATGCAAGATGAGGAAGATATTGAGTCAGAAAAATCTTGAAGGACCAAAGGACCAAAATAAACATGTTTTCAACTCTTCTGACATCTGGTACTCAACATGAAATAGCAATATTGAAAAATTGCTAAAAGATTCTCATTTCAAAAGTTTGATTCAAATAATTATATATTAGTATCTATCAGTACCATTGATGTAGTGATATACAGAAGACTGTTCACTAGTGTGTTCATTTTGACAAAGCTATTTTTGAAATAATGCTTTATTATAGCACAATTTAGACATGATGATTCACATAAAAATAGTTTCTGTTTGTAACAAGAGGATGATTTCCCTCCAATCCTGAATTAGGGAATATAGGGAGCATTTTCTGTGGCTGTGAGCTAAAGCATTTCACATTGCTCAATACTATAAAGCTCTATGATATTATTCAGAAATGTTAACACAGTAAAAATGACTATATAATAGGAAACACCCTCTTTATCCCTTTTTAGTAATTTGATTTTAAAATCATTCGTTCGCCACTAATTATAATATTTATTGTCTAGTATATGTTAGACACTGTCCTAGATGGCCAAGAATAAAATAGCATTTACTGAGTTTATATTTTATTGGAAAAATGTGGACAGTAAAAAAAGAATAAATAATGTCTGCTATTCTATATTTTATGCAAATAGTTATGTGGCTACCTCACATGGGGTGATCAGTAAAAGGTAACATCTTGGAGAAATAGTCCAATGTGTGGCCGGGCATGGTGGCTTATGCCTGTAGTCCCAGCTACTTGGGAGGCTGAGGCAGAAGAATCACTTGAACCTGGAAAGCTGGAGTTGCAGTGAGCCAAGATTGCGCCACTGCACTCCAGCCTGGGCGACAGAACAAGACTGTGTCTCAAAAAATGAAAATAAATAGTTCAATGTGAGTGGGGAAATGTATGGGAAAGAAGTAGAAGTTGAGAAAAAGTCAAATAAGTAGCAGATAGGTCATTTAAATCAGGTTGAGGAATCTGTAAACCATTGAAATATTTTAAGCAGTGAGTCATCTGTGCAAAATTTACTGTAGGTGTACAACTGTCAGCAAGGCGTTATGAAACTATAGCAATAAGCAAAGATGACAGTAGAATTCACTAGCCCCGTGGCATTGGAGTTGAATTAAGTGGATTGTTGGGGGATATGTTCTGGAAACAGAGTCCACAGAGACTGGCTGTTAGATTGCCTATTGCATGAGAAAATAAAATAAAATAAAGTAGCACAAAGTCAATAGGACAAACTAAACATATTCTAAGTGATTTAATCAATTCTCTAAGTTGTTTTAGCCTTATTCCGGTAGATACCTATATGTTTTGAGACATGTAACCAAAACTACTATCCAGTTTTTCTAAAACCTGATGGAGAACAGAGCAAACAAAATTCATGAGAACACTCAGACCAGGCTTTAACAAGTCATATGATGGTAATAAAGCCAAAGCAAAACCAACAGAAATCATGGTAAGTTAGTAAGATTCTCTGGATTAAAACATCTGCATGTGCTTATTTCATGTTCATACAGAAAAGTTCTAGTTATCAAATGGTACAGAAAGAATGAAAGTAGCAGAATTTATGTTTAATACTTAGATAAAAATTCAAAATAAAAACAACAATCCACTGTCTTCCAAAGTGTATTCTTTAAAACATCCATTTTATAAGATAATTATCAATATATTTGTACAAAATATTACATATCTATAAAAGAGAGAGAGAGAGAGTGTGTGTGTGTGTGTGTGTGTGTGTATGTATGTACACAGATGGTCCCTGACTTATGATGATTTGACTTATAATTTTTCCACTATATGATGGTGTGGGAGCATACACACTCAATAGAAACCTTTTTGAATTTTAAATTTTGATCTGTTCCTGAGCTAGAGATATGCAGTACAACACTGTCTTATGATGCTAAGTGTGGCAGTGAGCTGTGGCTCCCAATCAGCCATGCAATCAGGAAGGTAAACAACCAGTACTGTACAGTGCACTGTATCGCCAGATAATTTTGTTCGGTTGAAGACTACTGTAAGTGTTTCAAACAAGTTTAAAGTAGGCTAGGCTAAGCTATGATACTTGGTAGATTAGGTGTATTAAGTGCATTTTCAACTTACAATATTTTCAACTTATGATGGCTTTGTTGGGATGTAAATTCCATAGTCAGTCAAGAAGTATCTGTTTATCTATCTATCTATGTATCTATCTATCATCTATCTATCTATCTACATCTATCTATCTATCTATGAAATAAGAAGTAATATTAACTTCTAAAGTGTAAAAATTACTTTGGAAAAGCTGATATACTCTCCAAAGTAGATAATTTATAATTATTATATTATGGGGTAGCAAAATCATATTATCCCTTTACCTCTTAGGGATAATAGATCTTTGGGGAAACCATATTACTGGTAAGTAAATTAACTTTCCTTAAAAATAGAAGGGCTATCTTCTTTAGGAGTTACCTTATTTAATTAGGTATTTAAAACCACCAAGAGGTGGGAAATGAGGTGTCTCTCAATTGTTACTCAGGATTTTAGACCTCTGTGGAATAAAATAATAATAATAATAATAATATGTCATAAAAATTGAGATAAAAAAACCTTAAGAAGTAGAAGTACATAGCAGTTAAATCAATGTTAGATACTAAGACACTGTCTTGACTAAGACAATAAAAAGAACAAATAATATCAGCTACTTGTAAATTCTATGCAAATAGATTATGTGACCACTTTATGCTGCATGATCAGTAAAAGACAACATGTGGGTTGAAATTTGAATGGCATAATGAACCAGCTATACAAAGATAAGTGCTGAAAAATGGTGAAGGACTAAAGTTTTGGTCCATAGAATTTGACAAAGTCCATTAAGAGTTGCTGCTAGAACTTTGGGTTATTTTAATCATTCTAGAAATGTTTGTTTTTAATAAACATTCCTTACACCGCAAATGTGAAAGATTTCCCCTCAATGATTTGCCTTTGTAGATGTAAACTTAACTGTAATCTTGGGTGATGGTTAATTTTAGGCTGGATTAAGAAATACCTAGATAGTTTGTAGAGCATCATTTCTGAGTATTTCCAGAGGAGATTGATGTAGGAGTCAGTGGACTGAAGAGGGATGATCTTTCCTCAATGTAGGGGCCCAGATAGAAGATAGAGCAAATGTCAATTCCTAACGGTATCTCTGAGTCTCAAGCTTGCAGATGGCCTGTCATGGAACCTCTAAGCCTCCATAATCATATAAGCCAATTTTATTATATGTCTTTATCTAGCTAACTATATAGCTAGTTAGTTATCATCTATCTATCTAACTGTATCTTACTGGCTCTGTCTCTCTGGAAAACCCTGACTAATACACTTTGAAAGTGGGTTGGAGAACAATTTTTGTGATTTAGTTCATTGAATTTTAGGCTTATTCGAGGAGTTTTGTAGTTTAAGAGTCAACAGTGTTTCACTTCAACACTATTACCTACCAGTTGGCAATATTGGTGACCAATCTGTTTGGTATAAATTTTATCCTTTTTGTTTTCAAAATACAGTAATGAAAAATCTTGACTATATCCGTCTCACAGACTAGGGTAGATTTTACCAAGAAAATACATATAAAAACATTTAAAAACTACAACTATTTGTACTTCAGTGTGATTTTGCTATTATTATGATTATAGCTGCCTAAAAATTAAGGTGTGGGTTTTTGGCTAGAGAAACATGAAAGAAATTGAATGTAGCAATCAGATTGTTTAAATTCAGGAACTGTCATTTTTTGGTTGCAGATCTCTTGAGATTCTCATTTTTGAGTACCCACAAAGTTCTTTTGTTTGTGTTTTATATATTACATGAATATAGATATTTATTAAATTAAAAGCTAAATCTGAAAATTTTTAAATATTTAATTTATAAATAGCAATAATATAGCTATTACCTGTTAATATAAATGACATTTTCAAATAGAAAGCAGCTCTATTTTCAAAGCCAAATATTAGAAAGAAGAGTGAAGTTACTTTAAAGTTTTGCAGTTTCTTTAATGTCTGGCTTAATAGAAGACAGCTGGATTCTCCTACCTGTTTCTGCATTCAATCTTATGTGACATCTTGCTTTAGTCAAAGTATCTGAAGAAAGTTCACTCTATAATACAGATATGTAATCTGACAAGGGAATATTTCACAAACTATCCAAAAGTTCCTGAGGACCCCCAAGTGTTCTCTAACCACACTTAAAGAACTACTGCTCTAGAAAAGAGAAAACTGAAAGACTTAAGAAAATTGGAGTTATACCATTTAACTCTTTATATCTAAGTATTTTGGTTTTTAGGTATAAGGGATAGAGACTTTGATATTTCACCTGATGAAAATCACTTCACCCTAACCTGTTCCCTATTATTACTATCAGGGGGGCAGCTCTTAGATTCTGAAGGAAAATACAGTTTACACAGCGGGAAAAGAACAATAAGTTGCTGACTGAATTCAAAAAAGAGTCATATCTTAAAATCAAAGCTAATGTTTGTTAACTTTACTTGATCTTAAAGGCATCTTCTGAGAATCAAAGTAACCTGACTGAATAAAGAAAAATGTATCTTTGCTATTATTGAGTTTGAAGAGAGGCCATCCATTGTTTCCTGGTTTAACTCCTGGTCTTTGTTGCTGGGTGAATTGGTAATTAATTGTATTGCCCTGTTTGCTAAGTTAGACATTTTTATTTAGTTTAGAAATTATTGCTTATCACTCAGATGCCCTAATAGCCTTGATGTAAAGTAGAAGTTAACAATTGACCAGTTGCTTTTATGGTCATGCACCACATAATAATGTTTTGTCAATGATAGATTGCATATACAATGGTGGTCTCACATTATATGTGATAGACACGTAGTTCTCCAGTAAGATAAGGACTATTTGCTCTGATATGGACACTGTAATATCAGTGGGAGAAGTGATACAGTATTTGACATATTTACCTATAGTAGAATCCTCACAATAATTTGGAAAATGTTATTATTGTTATTATTTCATTATTATTATTTTACGTCAAAAGAAATTTGACCCACATAGATCAAATGTCTTCTTCAAAATCCCTAAGCTGGTAAGTGGCAGGACTTGAAACTGTTCCTGCAGCTGTCTGACTTCAAAACTCATGCTTTCTCCCTGGCAGTTTTTAAAGATCTTTTGGAGCAAATGATATCCCACTTTCAAGAATTCACTGAGGTTGGAACAGGAAGGCAGTGTCTTAGCAAAGTTTGGTGCCTAAATGGCAAGTCCTCTGTGTGGGATTTATCACAGCATTTTCACAAACAGGGAAGCGTTGATGTGCATAAGCCTGTTCAAAGTCTTTGAGATCAGAAACAAGGCAGAGCATAGATTCATAATTGTTTTAACTATCCAGTTTTGGACACTTCAGTTATACAACATAAAAAACTTAAATATACATAAATGAGAGTAGGTGACAAACTTGGTTGGCAAATTGATCCATAATGTGCAGTCTTGGAGAAAGGCATTTATTGCTTTGAGTCAGTGATAAGACCAACAATAGAAATGCCATGAAAATAGAAGTTTGCAGTTCACCAATGATTGAGAGGTGGTGATTTAGTTGATTAGCTCATGGTGTTTGTGGGTTGAATCTAATCCTTATCTGTTAATCTTCCATAAATTTTTGTGAAGAAAATTGCTTTGGTCTTGTTAGGAAAAAATAACTACAATATGATTAGAGTAAAAGACAGTCATTTACCCCCGAAAGTGTAGGGGAAGGTGGTGGTGCAGAACAATGATGACGCCTTTTCTATATTTGAAGGCAAAGTCAACATTTCTCAGAGCCCTACGAGAATCTTGCAGCAGTTGGCACTGATGAAGTTTTTATTCTTGGAAAAATTAATTGTCAGCTTTAACAATGTACATTTACTAATGTACCTTTGTGAGCATATCATATTTTAATTTTATAGTGACTCAGATATAACAAATTTGACTCTCGTATTTCCTTTTAGACCTAGAGTAGGCCATGTGAAACAGAAGCACATAAACTACACACACACACACACACATACCCCACACGCATACATTCACATACATCTCTTAAGGATTTAGGAGCAGATTCTTCATAGCAGCGCTACAGCAGAATCTGAAAGGTCATTCTGTCCCATACTATGAATAACTTACTGGATCATGTCTTCCTGTTCTTTGTTCAGATAATCAGTGTTAGAAATAATCACTTAGAGCCTTTTAGATGAGGTAACCTAAGCTTTGGGGAAAATAATACAGGTAATTTTTTCCCTTTTTAAATCAGAGAATAGGTATGTGATACTGCCTAAAATAAATCCAAGCTGTTTATCAGTGATATCCCCCATTTCCCATGGGAAATTCTAGATGTTATTAGTTTTTTTCTTCTATCCTCCTTCTCTCATATTTTTTGCTTAATAAAATTATCGAAATGGAAGCCTACACACTAGAAATAAAACTACAAGTGTACTTTGTAAAGTACGAAGAAATGTACTGCATATACAATGCTGTATATGCACAACTGCAATACCTGCCTCTATTTTCCTATGTCCTTCTTCTCCTCTATATGTCTCAAATCTCCTTCTTATTTCTCCTGTAAGAACACCAGTCATTAGATTTTTATATTATTGTTATAGTTTAAGTTCTGGGTACGTACGCAGAATGTTCAGGTTTGTTACCTAGGTATTCATGTGCCATGGTGGTTTGCTGCACCCATCAACCTGTCATCTACACTAGGTATTTCTCCTAATGCTATCCCTCCCCAGCCCCCAACCCTCCCAACCAGTGTGTGATGACCCCAGTGTGTGATGTTCCCCTCCCTGTGTCCATGTGTTCTCATTGTTCAACTCCCACTTATGAGTGAGAACATGGGGTGTTTGGTTTTCTGTTCCTGTGTTAGTTTGCAGAGAATGATGGTTTCCAGTTCCATCCATGTCCCTGTGAAGAACATGAACTTATCCTTTTTTATGGCTGCATAGTATTCCATGGTGTATATGTGCCACATTTTCTTTATCTAGTCTATTATTGATGGGCATATGGGTTGGGTCCAAGTCTTTGCTATTGCGAACAATGCATTAGATTTATGGCCCATTCAGATAATCCCAGACGATTAACTTGAAATTCTTAATTACATCTACTAATATCTTTTCCCAAATAAGGCTATATTCACAGGCTATGTGTGAACATAACTTTTGGGGATCTATCAACCCAGTAAATATATGAAATGGTAGACAAATAATATCAAGCATTCGAAAAAGGCATTTTTAATTAAGGGAAAGGACCCACTGAACAAACAGAAAAAGGAATTCTGGTTTCAGTAAATATCAAACGTAGCTTATGATAGATATGTCCACCTATAGATAACAATTATGAGCTGTAAATGAAATATGCATGAACAATTTGAAGGCACTGAAAATAGGCAGAAATTAAATGGCTCTTGTCTTGGAAGGAAACAACATTGGATAAAATTTATCTTTTTGTATGTGTGTGTGCCCTTCTTCCAAGGGTATTACCTAGTTTCACTGATGTAAGGTAGGTTAAATTCAGTCAGAAATCTCACTAATACTCATTCTTAGTCACCTAAGAAATTAACAGACAGAATTTGGTTTTGCCACAACAACTGGAAAGTGAGAGAAGAAATCAAGAAGAGAAGAGGGTGTTAAGACTGGAGGCTCAAATTTCATACTTAAGTTCTCTTCCAATCCTTGGTTAACATCTAATCTACACATGAGTAGAAAAAATCTAATAGTCTTGGTTGAAAAACATCTACAGAGAAAAACAAAAACAACTAGAAAAGACTTTAGCTTATCTAAAGCAGGGGCAAGAGAGTTTTGAGTTTGAGTCTAACCCATTGAACTGCCAGGTAGGATAAGAAAACTAAACCAAACAAACAAATAAACAAACAAAAACACATCATTCTTCAGGGGTATATAATATAATGCAGACATCCTACAATATATCATCCAAAATGTCTAGTATACAATTAGAAACTCCTAGACCTACGAAGAAACAAGAAAATATAATATACATTCAACAGAATGCACAATGAAGAGAAATGTTACCCTAAGAATGCTTATACACTGCTGGTGGGAATGTAAATTAGTCCAGCCCCTGTGGAAAGCAATTTGGAACTTTCTCAAAGAAGTTAAAACAGAACCATTCAACCTAGCAATCCCATTATTGGGGAAATACAGAAAGCAATATAAATCATTCTACCATGAAGACATATGCACATCTATGTTTATTACAGTGTTATTCACAACAGCATAGATATGGAATCAACCTAAATACCCATCAACAATAGATTGGGTAAAGAAAATGTGGTACATATATACCATTGCATACTAAACAGCCATAGAAAATAGCTAAATCATGTCCTTTGCAGCATATGGATGGAGCTAGAGGCTGCTATCCTAAAACAATTAACAAAAGAACAGAAACTCAAATTCCACATGTTCTCACTTATAAGTAGGAGCTAAACACTGAGAACACAGGAGAAACAAAGAGAATAATAGACACTGGGGCATACTTGAAGATGGAGGATGGATGGAGGATGAGGATCAGGTACTGTGCTTATTACCTGGTGATGTAATAATACGTATGCCAAACCTCTGCAACATGCAATTTATGCTTGTAACAAACCTGCACATATATGCCCAAATGCAAAATAAAAGTTGAAAAGAAGGAGAAAAAAAAAAAGAAAGAAACTGACTTTGAAGTCTACCCAGATGTTAGAATTAGTAAACAGATTGTGTTAATAAAGTATAACTGGTCTTTCTTACAGAGTAAATAATTATCTGTACAGAAATGTCTAAAGAATCTGTAAAACTGCTGCTTTGACTAACCAGTGAATGAAGCAAGGCCTAAAATCAATATACATACATTGATTACATATTAGAAGAAAACAAATAGGAGATAAAACAGAAAAAATAATTTTTTATGGGCACATCTTTTTTATTTTTTCTTGAGTACTCAAATACCATTATGCCCTATTAGCAAAAGTGGCATTTGGGTTATTCTCAACTCTAACTAGTCCCAATGCAACTATGTTTAGACCTGTCCTACATACCATGCTGAAAGAGAAATAGTTTGATGAATCCAGGGCTGCATGTCTTTTGCCTGGTGTCACTGTGGGGGACTAGTCCTGCCAGCTCCTTCCCATGCTCACCTCTTCATTTGGATGCTGAGGTTGCAAGTCTTGCAGATGATACTATCATTCACAGAAATTATTCCCTTCATTCTTTTCACTGTGTCCAGAAGGGATACTAGAATGAAAGATACATTGTGTCACAGCCAGCTCTACCTCATACATTTTAAGGTTTTGATCCCATGTCATCAGCCTAGATACACCTACCTTGAGGTTGATTTTATTTTAGGAACCTCATAGGCCTCCTTGCCCTGTTTTTTGTTTCTGTTTTTGTTTTTTTACTTTAAGTTCTGGGATATGTTTGCAGAATGTGCAGATTTGTTACATAGGTATACATGTGTCATGGTGGTTCACTGCACCTATTAACCCATCATCAAGGTTTTAAGCTCCATATGCATTCGGTATTTGTCCTAATGTTCTCACTCTCCTTGCCCCCCAGTGCCTGACAGACCCCAGGGTCTGATGTTCCCCTCCCTGTCTCCATGTGTTCTTACTGTTCAACTCCTACTTACAAGAGAGAACATGCAGTGTTGAGTTTTCTGCTCCTGTGTTACTTTGCTGAGAATGGTGGCTTCCAGCTTCATGCATATCCCTGCAAAGGATCTGGTTCTAGATCCTTGAGGAATTGCCACACTGTCTTCCACAATGGCTGAGCTAATTTACACTCCCACCAATGGTGTAAAAGCATTCATGTTTTTCCACATCCTCTCCAGCATCTGTTGTTTCCTGACTTTTTAATGATCACCATTCTAACTGGCATGAGATGGTATCTCATTGTGGTTTTGATTTACATTTCCCTAATTACCAGTGATGATGATCCTTTCTTCACATGTTTGTTGCCCACGTAAATGTCTTCTTTTGAGAAGTGTCTATTCATATCTGTTGCCCACTTTTTGATGGGGCTGTTTAAATAAATGTACAAAAATTACAAGCATTTCTCTATACCAATAACAGACAAGCAGAGAGCCAAATCATGAGTGAAATCCCATTCACAATTGCTACAAAGAGAATAAAATACCTAGGAATACAATTTACAAGGGACGTGAAGGATTTCTTCAAGAATAACTACAAACCACTGCTCAAGGAAATAAGACAGGACACAAACAAATGGAAAAACATCCCATGCTCATGGTTAGGAAGAATCAATATTGTGAAAATGATCATACTGCCCAAAGTAATTTATAGAGTCAATGCTTTCCCCCATCAAGCTACCATTGGCTTTCTTCACAGAATTAGAAAAACTTTAAATTTCGTAGGAAACCAAAAAAAGAGCCAATATAATCAAGACAATCCTAGCAATAAGAACAAAGCTAGAGGCATCGTGGTATCTGCCTGCAAACTATACTAACAAGGCTACAGTAACCAAAACAGCATGATACTGGTACCAAAACAGTTATATAGACTAATTGAACTGAACAGAGGCCTCAGAAATATCACCACACATCTACAACCATCTCATTTTCTACAAGCCTGACAAAAACAAGCAACAGGGAAAGGATTCCCTATTTATTAAATGGTGTTGTGAAAACTGGCTAGCCATATGCAGAAAACTAAAACTGGGTCCTTCCTTACACATTATACAAAAATTTACTCAGGATGAATTAAAGACTTAAACATAAGATCTAAAACCATAAAAACCCTAGAAGAAAACCTAGCCAATACCATTCAGGAGCTAGGCATGGGCAAACCTTCATGACTAAAATGCCAAAAGCAATGGCAATAAAAGCCAAAATTGACAAATGGGATCTAATTAAACAAAAGATCTTCTGCACAGCAAAAGAAATTATCAACAGAGTAAACAGGCAACCTACAGAATGGGAGAAAATTTTGCAATCTATCCATCTGACAAAGGGCTAATATCCAGAATCTATGAGAAACTTAAATAAATTAACAAGAATAAAACAACCCCATCTTTTTTTCTTTTCTTTTCTTTTTTTTTTTTTTTTTTTTTTTGAGATGGAGTTTTGCTCTTGTCATCTAGGCTGGAGTGCAATGCTGTGATCTTGGCTCACTGCAACCTCTGCCTCCTGGATTCCAATGATTCCTCCACCTCAGCCTCCTGAGTAGCTAAAATTGCAGGTGTGTGCCACTATGCCCAGCTAGTTTTTTGTACTATTAGTAGAGATGGGGTTTTACCATGTTGGCCAGACTAGTCTCAAACTCCTGACCTCAAGTGATCCTCCTGCCTTGGCCTCCCAAAGTGCTGGGATTACAGATATCAACCACTGTGCATGGCTGACAGTTTCTTAAAAACCGCTACTGAGTATCTACCCAAAGGAAATGAAGTCATTATGACTTATATTACATGCACACACACGTTTATACAACACAATTTGTAATCGCATATGGAATCAACCTAAGTGTCCACTGACAAGTAGATAAAGAAAATGTGATATATATACAGCATGGAATGCCACTCAGCTGTAAAAAGATATGAAAAAATGGTTTTTGAAGAAACTTGGATGGAGCTGGAGGCCATTATTCTAACTGAGGTAAACTAGGAATGGAAAACCAAACATCAGATGTTCTTACTTATGAGTGGGAGCTAAGTTCTGAGGACACAAAGACATACAGAGTGATATAATGGACTGTGGGGATTCATTGCAGGGGAGTTTGGCAGGGGTGTGAGGGATTAAAGACTACATATTGGGTACAGTGTACACTGTTCAAGAGATGGGTGAGCTAAATCTCAAGATTCAACACTATAGAATTTATGTAATCAAAAACCACTTGTACCCTAATAAAAAATAAAAACAAGTATTTTTTAAAAAATTTCTTTGTAGTTACAAGATTTAAGAAGTGAACATATGTTTACCACATAAGCAGACATTCATGCTCTTGTTCATTTGACCCAAGGAAATGAAAACTTATCTTCACAAAAACCTGTACAGGCTTGTTCTAAAAAGCATTATTTATTGTTGCTAAAAACTAGAAACAAAACAGATTTCCTTTAATAGGTGAATGGCTAAGTAAACTGTAGTACATCCTTACCACGGATTACTACTTAGCAATAAGAAGGAATAGACCATTGTTACATGCAACAATGTGTGTGGGGGATCTCAATAGGATGCAGAACGAAAATCCGGTCTCAAGAGGACACATATTCTATAATTCCATTTGAATAACATTCTCAAAATGACAAAATTGTAAAACAGATTAGTATTTGTTAGAGGACAGAGATGGTTGAGGCAGAGATTGGTGGGTGTAATGTGAAGGAATAGCAAGAGAGAGAGAGATCTTTGTATTTATGGAATAATCCTGTTCCTTGATTGCTGTGGTGGTTATAAAAGCCTAAACATATGATAAAACAACATGGAACTATACACACACATTGTATTAACATCAAATTCCTGGTTTGGATAGTGTATTATAATTATGTAAAGTGTATCCATTGGAGGAAATTAGGTGAAGGCTACGCAGAACCTCTTTGTACTATCTGCAACTTCCAGTAAAACTATAATTATTTCAAAATAAATTAAACATTTTATAAAATAAAAGAGAAAACTAATAACTTTCTAAGATTGTTTCTATTTGAAGATATAATAGCTGATGGGCAGGGAAAAAGCATACATCTAAAAATATATAATTACCTTAATTTTTGTTTTCCTCGGTCTAGAAAACCAACCAATCATCTTAACTGTTGGTATTATGATTATGATTGTTAGTTTAGCTATATGCTTCTCTACAAAGTTAAATTTGAAAAGGAGAGGAGATGTTTTCTAAAACTCTATCAATGCATTCTGCTAATATGAATGAGACCTTTTTCAAATAACAGTTCAACATGCCTGCTATTTATGTTCCATGTTTTCCTGCCAAATGGTATCCTAGTGTCAGTCACTAAATAATTGCTTCATTTAGACTTAATTCAATATGTTATAATTTGTAATGTGTTTTGTGAATAAAATGCTATTTATTTATGTGCTTTTAAGAGTAGGATTAAAAGAGAATTAAATTATTTTACCATATGATTAGCAAATTTTGGTGAACTGGAATTTTCAAGTAGCAAATTTTTAAGTCAGGATTCACAGGCTGTTGGAAAAGTACAATGCACTAACTCTATTTTGAGAAATCCTAATAAGTTTTAAAATGTATTAATATACACTTATTTACAATTATCAATATTTTCATCATCTAAAAAGAGCTTTTATGTAGAACCTCCCTCAAATGATTAATCTTATTAAACTGGTCTCTGATTAGTTTATAATGATATTTTTATGTTAGTTTATGTGGATTTCTTTCAACCTAAGTAACTAAATAATAAAAGTAGACTGAGGAACATAGTCACAAAAATAATTCAAGAGAATTTGGTAAAATGTATCATATTTTCAGAAAATATTTTGAACCAATATGTTCAATTATCACTCTATTTAAGCTTATGCATTTCTTTTAACTGTTTCATCGTTCACAGATGTCACTGCTGAATACCAGTTCCTTATATTGTCAGGATTCATGACTAAATGATGTCATGTCCTCTTCCAAGTGAGCTAATTTTCTACATGATTGTGGCTCTGGAAGCAAAGTACCAGAAATTGGTATCTATTAAGTTTTATTGACTACTCAGAAAAGCTTGTAATAACCAGCTGGATCCTGTAAACTGCATGGTGGGTGTTCTACTATGTTTACCAACAACTCTGTAAAACAATATGTATCCTTTCATTTTAGGTTAACTAGCAAAAATCATTGTCTAAAAACTACAATCTTCTTCTCTGTGCCAAAGTTTCCTGTTTCCACAGGAATCCCAGGAAACAGTCTACACTTACTTTTGGGTCTTTCAAAATATATAGATTTGTTAGGAAGTGCAGATCATTGAAATGCATTTTTAAAAATCAATTTTAAGATATATATTATAAATATTTTTATACTTTTATTTTTCTGCCTATATAAATAAAGACTTTCTACCTTCTTAGAGAGGCATTTTATTATAATGAATAACGATGGAAGAATTCTTCCTTTTTCAGTTGTGCAGGCATTTGCATAAGAACCAGTGGTGTTCCAAAACGACAAACACTTTGTTAAAATAAAATTTTCAAAACTGTAAAATCATGACTGTCATCAAATATTAAATGCATATGTTTTAAGTATTTTATTTAACTCATTAATTAATGAAGGAGCAAATAACAAGCTACAATTTGTTGGATTAAGAATTTGATTTAGAGAGATTTATATTCTCTATTGGACAATGTTCATTTGCATTGTCATAAACAGATATCATTTGCAGTATCAGTTTTCTACACTTTTTATACCATATGTCAAAGTCAATTAAAATACACACCTCTATAGAATCAGATAATTTCCAAGGATACCACTAGACAATGTATTTTATTAAAAAGAAAACCAGTAATAGCTTTAGTTCTTTCACTGACAACCTCGTCTAGTTTTTAACTGCTTATATTCCTAGCACACAAAATGGTGCTTTGATCTTGATGTGTGATTAATGAATATTAGTCAATGAATAAGTAAAATAATTTAAAGAACCTGCATAATGTCTTTTCAAAATAAGCTAAAAATAAACCCAAATAAGCAAAAAAAGATTTCTACTTTTAGAATTATAGGAATCATTTTAATAATCAAATATAACTTCCTATATATCAGATATTATAAAAGCATAATTATAAATACATTAGAACAAGGAAGGCAAAAGTTTGTCTCATTTAAAAATTGTTTTATTATCTAAACACTTTACCTACAGAAATCCCTTCAAGCTCATGGTTTATATTATGCTTGATATTTCTGGTCAAAATCATCCATCTCTGCCTATCTGCTACTTTTCTGTTTTTGAGTTTCAGAGCCAATGAAGTCAAATGTAGTCATAATTTTTGTTTTTTGTTTTTTTGCTTTTTAAAAATTATTATCATACTTTAAGTTCTGGGGTACATGTGTGCATAACATTCAGGTTTGTTACATAGGTATACCCGTGCCATTGCGGTTTGCTGCATCCATCACCCCGTCATCTACATTAGGTATTTCTCCTAATACTCTCCCTCCTCTAACCCCCTACCTCCTGCTATCCCTTCCCTAGACTCCCACCCCCTGACAGGCCCCAGTGTTTAATGTTCCCCTCCCTGTGTCCCTGTGTTATCATTGTTCAACACCCACTTATGATTGAGAACATGGGGTGTTTGGTTTTCTGTTCTTGTGTCAGTTTGCTGAGAATGATGGTATACAGCTTTATCCATATCCCTGCAAAGGGCATGAACTCATCCTTTTTATGGCTGCATAGTATTCCATGGTGTATATGTGCCACATTTTCTGTATCTAGTCTATTTGTGATGGGCATTTGGGTTGGTTCCAAGTCTTTGCTATTGTGAACAGTGCCACAATGAACATACATGTGCATGTGTCTTTATAATAGAATGATTTATAATCCTTTGGGTATATACCCAGTGATGAGATTGCTGGGTCAAATGGTATTTCTAGTTCTAGATCCTTGAGGAATTGCCACACTGTCTTCCACAATGGTTGAACTAATCACACTCCCACCAGCAGTGTAAAGGCATTCCTATTTCTCCACATCCTCTCCAGCATCTGTTGTCTCCTGATTTTTTAATGATCGCCATTCTAACTGGCCTGAGATGGTATCTCAATGTGGTTTTGGTTTGCATTTCTCTAATGACCATTGGTGATGAGCTTTTTTTCATATGTTTGTTGGTTGCATAAATGTCTTTTTTTGAGAAGTGTCTGTTCATATCCTTCACCCACTTTTGATGGGGTTGTTTGTTTTTTTCTTGTAAATTTGTTTATGTTCTTTGTAGATTCTGGATATTAACCCTTTGTCAGATAGGTAGATTACAAAAATTTTTTCCCATTGTGTTGGGTTGCCAGTTCACTCTAATAATAGTTTCTTTTGCTGTGCAGAAACCCTTTAGTATAATTAGATCCCATTTGTCTATTTTGGCTTTCGTTGCCATTGCTTTTGGTGTTTTAGTCATGAAGTCCTTGCCCACATCTATCAGAATCTTTCAACAGGTTTTTTTTCCAACAAAAATTCAAACAATTTTACATTGAACTTTCACTTCTTACTTAGAGAAATAAAAATAAGAGAGAGAAGAGCAAAGGGAAAAGAATAGGAAGTATAGGGAAAGAGCAGTGGAAGAAATAGTCTTACTAATTAAGGCTTAATCAGAAAGGATCTCTGTATTGCTCCTCTGAATTCTCTTCTGAAGGTAACTAAAGGTTTTGAAGACTAAATAACTCTTTTTATTATTATAAGTTCAGTTGCAGTTCTTTCATTATGCATTTGAAAAAAGCCAGTTTCATGGGGATTGTAGGAACTCCAAATTGGCCACATAAACTAATACCTACAAAACACACATTTAACTAAGAAAGTGTCCAAGTTTATGTGAGTCCAGTGGAGACATGCAGAGAGGGTTTTGAACTTCAATTTAAAAATTCTTTTTTTTTTATTGCATTTTAGGTTTGGGGGTACATGTGAAGAACATGGAAGATTGTTGCATAGGTACACACATGGCAGTGTGATTTGCTGCCTTCCTCCCCCATCACCTATATCTGGCATTTCTCCCCATGCTATCCCTCCCCAACTCCCCACCCCCCCCACTATCCCTCCCCTTTTTCCCCCGACAGACCCCAGTGTGTGATACTCCCCTCCCTGTGTCCATGTGTTTGCATTGTTCAACACCCGCCTATGAGTGAGAACATGTGGTGTTTGATTTTCCGTTCTTGTGTCAGTTTGCTGAGAATGATGGTTTCCAGGTTCATCCATGTCCCTACAAAGGACACGAACTCATCGTTTTTGATGGCTGCATAATATTCCATGGTGTATATGTGCCACATTTTCCCTGTCCAGTCTATCATCGATGGGCATTTGGGTTGGTTCCAGGTCTTTGCTATTGTAAACTGTGCTGCAATGAACATTCGTGTGCATGTGTCCTTATAGTAGAACGATTTATAGTCTTTTGGATATATACCCAGTAATGGGATTGCATGTGTTCAGATATATTTTTTTAAATAGACAAAAAATGTTTTGTGGTTGGCACTTCATAGGTTGGGTATTTTAATTTTCAGTATATTTTCTGTTGTCTCAGTATATATAGGGAAAAGTGTAGTATATTTCTAAAGGGAAAAAGCCCCCTTTAAACTTCCCAAAATCTCATATATTTGAACAAAATTTTCTCAAATATATATGATAGACTAACTTCTATAAAATTCTCAATCATAATTACTATTCAATGAGTGTCTTATATGGTACATTGTAGAGAGGGAGATTTAAATACTCCAATTAATTAATGCAAATTGATTAAATAATAAGAGTTGCTGAGTAAAAATCATAGATGTAATTTGTGAAAAGTAATTCTTTTCTTAATTCTTGAATATGGTATATTTACATGTGGGGGGATGGAAGTAGTAACTTTTTCTCATCGAGATTATGTCATTTCTTATTTGTAAAATTTTAGAAACAATGTTTATATTTTAATTATCAGGAACACTTTGCATTTCCAATGAAACATCAAAAAAATCTTGTGAAGAAATAAAAGAAAGAAAAAGAAGTCTTTTATACACTGATTTTTGTAAGTACATCTTTTTTATAGAATCAATAGATGCATAAATAGAAGACAACTGGATTCTATTATAAGAGTATAAAGACTTCTCTCCAACTGAAGTGTAGCAATATTCATTTGGGGACTTTTGCCGGGGCTTAGGCACTAATAAAATTCTTTAGGAATTTTGACTTAATCAGTGTCTTGTGTGAATAAATGTATTGCATTATACTACTTATTTGAATTATAACTATAATTTGAACTTTGAATTGCTAGATGCAGAAAATTAAATCTGGGTAAAATAATAAATAAATATTTTATTCAGACTCTTCAGGACACTTGGAGTATTACCACATATTTTAAAAATTATTTTTAATATATTCATATGGTTTAAGGAATATACTAAAATGATAGCATTGTATTCACATATTTGTAATAAATAATTTGAACTCTATTAAGCAAAATATTAACATAAATATCTACTACCCTATTTGCACATTTTAAATTATGAAATTATTTTAATCTCCCATTAAAGAAAAAAAGGCATTATATATTTTCTTTGGTGGATTTGTTCTAATTTGGAGATATTTTCCTGGACTCTTGACCATTTGAGTATGGTATAGTTAGTATATAGATGGATGGGAAGGAAGGAAGAAAGGAAGGAAGGAGAGAAGGAAGGAAGGAGAGAAGAAGGGAAGGGAGGAAAGGAGAAAGAAAGAAGAGGGATAGATGAAAGGATAGATGGATGATTGGAGGGATAAGAAAAGAAGTACTGACTTTTAACTAAAGCAAAGGAGTAAATGTTATTTATATATTTGCCAACAACAAAATGTTTTCAGGACAAACTTATCTGTAATCAGACTGTTCAACATGTGTATTTTACAGTATTAAAGTTGAGGCAAAGATTCCTAAACCCTGAAATATAAAATTTGTAAGATGCATTTATATAGAATCAAATTCCTTTGCTTATGTCTTTTATGGATGTGTTGCATACTTATCCACTATATTAACCACTACATAAGCACTAGGCTCCAAACTAAAGAGGCAACAAATGATATAAGCACTACCTTACATTTGTACTGCTGAATGAACAAATTAGTCATCTTTTCACTAACATGTGTTCCTTCTGCAAAATTCTATCTTGTGTGATGATTCCATATTCTTTTAGGGAAGACTACAATAGTCTTTGGAGGTAACTTGCTTTTTAACATTCTGATTTTAACCTTACCTGGCCAAGTCCTTTAGATTTTAATTCTTAACATCCTCAGAGTTCCATTTATTTCAACTTCACTTGCTTCTCCGTAATTTAATCACTGCTAACTTTGGTTCTGAATTTATTGTCATTTGAATTTTAGCAGTAATATCATTATTTATCTCCCCCACATCCAATCTCAACACATCCTTAAACCTGCTAACATATTTAGATCTGATCATGTCACGCTTCTGTCCCCCAAACTCAGAGGAGTCTATCTGTTATCCCAACAAAAAAACCAGCTTGATACAGCTTTAAAGCTGTTCTAAGAACTGATACCTTTCTACCTTTTCTTTTCTCTCACTACCCCCAATTCACTATATGTCCTACTCTTGGAAAATTGGTTGGTTGTAAGAATAAAATGGAAATTATTCCCTGTGTAGCTTCAAAAAAGGTGCTATCTTTTCTATAATTTTTTACGCCCAACATGGCAATCTAGTAATTGTAGAACCTAATTAGTTAATAAATAGATAAATAAATTATACTGTTTAAAGAAAGAAATATCTCTCTAGGAACCAAACGTCTATTCAAACAAACAATATATATTAAGATATGCTAGACAACGTTCTTAATAAAGAGAGTTCTGTTCTAAATATCATAAGCCTTGAGATAATTAATAAAGCATAGATATTATTCATACTGGTTAAGGTAATGTATTTCATAACAGTTTTGGGTAATTCTTTTTTGAGAAAATTTTTAAAAATATAATAATGTTTATAATGAATTACTTTAACAGTATGTGAAAATGTACATACTTTAATGGAGTTCAATATACCAAAAAGTGAATTATAATATTTTTCTATTTTTGTTATTTTGAGTAAAATTCAACTCCAAAATTATTAAAAATTAACAACTATTTTTTGTTGAACACCTAGAACCAATGTCTAGGTTACCAACAGTATGTTTGTGATTATTTTGCCACAAACAAGTGAAAAGGATGATCAACATAAACAGTCATGGTGATTTTAGCATCATTCAAGAAACAACAGGGGAAAATCAACAGTGTCAGAAAATAGGACTGAATAAAAAAGATATATTGGAGAGTGAAAATATTTTTAGTCTTCCCTAGAATATTGCACAATGGAAAGTAAATGATAGTTTTGAAAAAAATGACAGCATTCTTTTTATAAAATGGTGGAAAGCTATAAAAGGAAAGCAGTGAATGTGAAAATAACTGTTTTTTAAAAGTAGAGGGAAGGCATTGAGCGGATGAAGGAAAGCTACAGAAGTCGGGCTGGAAAAGGAGGAAGCTGAAAATGCTTCAGGGGGCTGGAATCTTGGAAGGAGACCTCTTAACACCACAGACACTTAAGTTGTCAGAGACAGCTGCTTAAAGAAGTTGCAGGGGCAGAAGTCCAGGTGATGTGGAACCCAGACGATTTGGTGCAGGAGCATCGATAGTGGAGCACAGCCAGGGGCACCATCCCCCTAGGTTTGACTTGCTGCCACAGGAGACCTTAGCCCTAGGGGAACTGTCAGACCTCAATTCTACAGGGTGGTCTTGCCCATCACATGGGGCTGTTCTGACCTGAGCACCCCTTGGTCTGCTGGCCTCTGCCAGAGCCTCAGCCTGGCCGCATCTGCTTGCAGTGCCACCCTGGATGCACTGAGGGGCCGCGTCATAGCTCCTGCACTGACAGACTGTGCCACAGCAGCCCCATGGACATGCACCAGCCCATCCACTCTCTCCCAGCACAGCTTCCTCCCTGCCCACAGCCACTTCCCGCATTACTAGTGCCAGTGGATCTTGCCTTCTCTGTCCCACCAGTGTGCATGTGCAGGTGCACCCTGCCCTGCCACTGCTGCCAGCATGAGTACACTCTATGCTATTTACCCCTGCCGTACCACCATTGCAGTCAGAGTCTTGGCGGGCACAGAGCTGGTCAGACCTACCCCCACCAGTGCCCCACCCCTGTGCTAAAACTGCCAATGGAGTGAAACTAGGCAGAGAGGACAGAAGACCCTCCTTTGCCCTGAACAGCCACTCTGCCTGCATGAATGGGCACAGAGGGTACACACAGTCAGTCCTGTGCCTGCTGGTATCCTATTCCCATGCTAACACCACTACCAGGGCAACCATGCACACAATCACCAGTGGGGGATCCTCCTGTTCCTGCAAGCTGTGCTACCTCCATGGCTGCTGTGAACGCCTGCACAGAGGCTGGCACCCGCTAGCATCCTGCTGCAGCCAACTAGCATGCACCCCACTGAACTGCCATTGCCACTGCTGCTGGCTTATGTGAAAGAGGATGCATCCTGCTGTCACCACTCTGTGAAATTGTTTGACTGGCACCACCTATTGGAGTGATGTAACTAGCAGTCTGGGAGCACCTCGGCCCCCCTAGCACAGAGAGTTTCTAACCTGGAGGAGCCAGAGAATAAAGTTGGGACATGATAGCAGTCTTGCATTAAAGCATGCAGTCCAAGAGTTGTGAGCTGAGCCATGGCTCCCTAAAATCTTCCAGAAACAAAGCCAGTCAACTGAACCCATCTTATACCACAATAAAACCTCTGAGGTCATCAAATAGTATGAAAGAAAACAAAATAACCATCAAAATAACAGGAACTTCAAAGATTGAGGGAACATTAGCCCACAAAGATGCAGAAGAACCAGTGTAAGAGCTCTAAGAACTCAGAAAGCCAGAGTGCCTTCTTTCCTCCAAAGGATCACACTAACTCTCCAGCAAGGGTTCTGAACTGGGCTGGGATGGCTGAAATCACAGAAAAAAAGTGTTCAGAATATGGATAGGAACAGAGGCCATAGAGATGCAGGAGTACATTTAAACCCAATCCAAGGAAGATAAGAATCACAATAAAATGACACAGGAACTGACACACAAAAATAGATAGTATAGAAAAGAATGTAACCAACCTAATAGAGCTGAAAAACATAATACAAGAATTTCATAATGCAATTGCAAGTATTATTAACAGAACAAACCAACCTGAGAAAAGAATCTCAGAGCTTGAAGTATGGCTTTCAGAAATAAGACAGTCTGACAAGAATAGAGAAAAAACATTAAAAAGGAATGGGCAAAACCTCTGAGACATATAGGATTATGTAAAGAGACACAATCCATGACTCATTGATGTCCCTGAAAAAGATGGGGAGAATGGAAGCAACTTGGAAAATATATTTCAGGATATCATTTGTGACAACTTCCCCAACCTAGCTAGAGAGGCCAACATTCGTATTCAGAAAATTCAGTGAACCTCATTAAGATACTTCACAAAAAGATTATACCCAAGACACATAATCATCAGATTTGCCAAGATTGAAATGAAAGAGAAAATGTTAAAGGCAACTAGAGAGGAAAGGGCCAGTCACCAACAAAGGCAAGCTCAACAGATTAACAGTGGACCTCTCAGTAGAAACCTTATAAGACATAAGAGACTGGGGACCAATATTCAACATTCTTAAACACAAAAAATTTTAAACAAAAATTTCATATCTGGCCAAAGTAATCTTCATAAGCAGAGAAATGAGATTCTCTTTAGACAAGCAAATGCTAGAGGAATTTGTGATCAACATACCTGTTTTCTGAGAGCTCCTGAAAGAAGCACAGAATATGGAAAGGAGAGACCATTACGAGCCAGTGAAAAGACAAACATAAGTACACAGACCATTGAGACTACAAAGCAACCACACAAAGAAATCTGCATAATAACCAGCTAACATCAGGACAACAGTATTAAATTCACACGTATTAATACAAACCTTGAATGTAAACTGGGTAAATGTCCCAATCAAAAGGCACTGAGTGGCAAGCTGGATAAATACCAAACCCCATGGTGTGCTATCTTCAAGAGATCCATTGAACATGAAATGAAACCTATAGGTTTGAAATAAAGGGATGGAGAAAAATCTACTGAGCAAATGGAAATCAGAAAAATTCAAGGGTTGCTAACCCAATTTCAGGCAAAACAAACAAAACCAGCAAAGATCAAACACATGATCATCTCAATCAATGCAGAAAAGGCCATTAATAAAATTCAACACCTCTTCATGTTCAAAACTTGCAATAAACTAAGTATTGAAGGAACATACCTGAAAATAGTAAGAGCCATCTATGGCAAACCTTAAGCCAATATTATACTGAATGGGCAAAAGCTAGAAGCATTCCCCTTGAAAGCCAGCACAAGACAAGAATGCCCTCTGTCATCATTGCTTTTTAACATAGAATCATGTCATGTACAAACAAAAATAATACAACTTCTTGTCTTCTTATTTTGATGTATTTTATTTATTTCTTTTGCTTGATTGCTCGGACTAGGACTTCCAGTACCATGCTGAAGAGCTCTTTTGTTAGCACCACCTCCTGGCTGAAGGCAAACCAACTTAGGCCATTACAGCAACTCATGGCAGAATAATACTGCTCCCAGGAAGGAGAAAATGACTGCTAACACCACTACTTATAACTGGCTAACAAGAAGTCCTGACTCTGTCCACCTGACAAACTCACTACTATCATAAACAGCATTTGAGAAAGTCAGCACACAGCCTGTCTACAACAAAGGAACTTCACAGAGTCTATGTCACTCCCTGCCACCTCCATCAAAGCAGGTGCTGGTATCTCCTACTGGGACACCCAAACACAGGTCACAACTATGGACTGTTTGCAGATATTCCCCAGCACTAGTCTAGAGCATGGTAGCCCACCTAGGTGGCTAGACCTAGAAGAGCAATAGAAATTACTGCCATCTGGCTCTCAGAAAACCCCATTACTAGGGGAAGGGGGAGAGAACCATTTCAAGGGCTTACCCATGGGACAAAAGAATCTGAACAGCAAGGCTTGAGTCCCAGACCATTCGACTTGTGAGAAATTTCTTACAGCAAACACACCATTGCAATACTGGGTATAGTAGGGAAAGTTTACACCTCTACCCCAACAAGCAGGCATCCTCTGTGATTGTGAAGGGCTTTAAAAAAGGGATCCTTGTTTCTCCCTGTCACTTGACTACAGACACAGCTGAGGCTTCACCCACAGAACACAGCATGGATGCACCTATAGACAACCTTACTGGTACAATCCAGAGTGAGCACAGTCCCACAGGAGGAACACCACCTAGATTCAGGCCTGCATGAGAAGCAGAGTCATAATTACTCCTTACTTGGAACATCAACATTTCTACAGATGAAAATAGGTTCCTGTATGATCTGAATAGCCAAAACACTGGAACAGGAGTGAGGCTGTGTGGTGAATAGCTTTCCTGCTGACTTGGCAGGAGAGCTGAGGTAGCTTCCAATCTTCACCCTGATAAAACCTCAGCATGTTTAATTGAGTGTTCACCCAGCCACCCTCATCAAGACTGGGACCTCAGCCCACCCCTTGAATATTTATTACATCTACCCCACCTCCTGGATATGCTACAACTGGTGCCTACCCAGGAATACCTCCCTTATTGACCTGAAACCGAAACATCAGCTCACTAAGTAAAATATTGGAGAAAATTTAAATAAATAAATAATAAAGTGTATACCTCAAGAGAATGAGGTAAGCTTCAAGAGACTCCTGTCATTCCAATCCCATAAGAGATAGTGAACTTGCCCAAACACAAAGAATATAACTACTACAACCAGGATCTGGGAAACCTAGCAAACAAAGACTCTAGCCCCAAACTACCAAGAATCAAATTAGGCTAAAATAAACATTAATGTCAAATTTTTAAGAGGGCAAAAAAGAAATTAAAAAAACAAGAGTCGAATCAAAATAAATTCAAGAACAATTTGAAAAGATAGTCTATCCAAATGAGAAGGAACAAGAAAAGTCGTTTTGATAATATGACACAAGCTCCCAGTAATGGGTCTAAATCTAGGAAAAAAAAGTCTCTGAATTGCCAGGTAAATAATTCAGAAGGTTATTAAGCTACTCAAGGAGATACCAGATAAAGGTGACAACCAACTTAAAGAAATTAAAACAAAAATCCAGGGTATAGATGAAAACTTTTTCAGAGAAATAGACATCATAAAGAAAACACAATCAGAACTTTTGGAAATACAAGACACACTTAGGGAAAAACAAAATACAATGGAAAGTGTCAACAACAGATTAGCACAAGTAGAAGAAATAATTTCAGAGCTGGAATATAAAGCATTCAAATTAACCCAATCAGATCTCAACAAAGAAAAAGAATAAAAATAAATAAAGTCTCCAAGAAACACGAGATTACGTAAAATGGCCAAGCCTAAAAATAATTGGTATTCCTGGGGGAAAAGAGAAAACTAAAAGTTTGGAAAAATTATTTGAGGGAATAATTGAGGAAAAATTCCCTGGCCTTGCTAGAGGTCTAGACATCCAAATAAAAGAATCCTAAAGAATTCCTAGAAAATTCATTGCAAAAGGGTTATTAACAAGGACCATAGTCATCAGGTTATCCAAATACATGACAAAGGAAAGAATCATAAGAGCTGTGAGGCAAAAGCATCAGGATTTCTCAGCAGAAAACTTACAAGCCAGAAGGGATCAGACAAATAAATTCTGAGAGAATTTGCTACTACCAAACCAGAGCTATAAGAAATGCCAAAAGGAGTTCTAAATCTTGAAACAAAATGTTGAAATAGACCAAAATAGAACCCCGTTAAAGCATAAATCTCACAAGCCTATAACACAATAACACGATGGTTTAAAAAAAAAATAAGCTATTTAGTAAAACAACTAACATGGTGAATAGAACTTCTGAGCCTGGACTGGCTTCCCTGGCCTCCTACATGAACCCCTTCCCAGTGCTCCATCTCATCAAAGACTTGAGGCTGGCTTTGGAGATGCTGGAGCTTCCTCAGGAGAGAACAGCCCTCCTGAGCCAGATACCTGGCCCAACAGCTGCCTACATAAAGAAATGTTTTGAGAGAGCTTGAGAAGGCAGTGCCTTGGAAGGAGGATGCAACAGGAATTCTGTCAATGAATATGGAATCCCTACAAGAAAGTCCCCAGAGATCTCCTGCTTGAAGTTCAGGTTGACCAAATGTGGCGAAGCAGGGAACCCAGAGCTCTCAGCTTCCCAGAGCCCAGACCTGGCATTTGTACGCTGTGTCTGACATGTAACTCTTTCAACATAACTTCTTAAATAGTTGCTAGACATATGACTGTTATTTACCCTTCATTTATTCATTTTCTGATTCACCATTATATCTTTTAGACTTAAAAAAAATGAGATGTACCTCACATCTCAATGCTAACTTTGAAGGTAAATGGTCTAGCTGCATCACATAAAAGATAGAGAATGGTAGAATGGATTAAAAACTACCAACCAAGTATATGTCTCCAAGAGATTTACTTAACACATAAGGATTCATATAAACTTAAAGATATTCTACTCAATTGGAAACCAAATGCAAGCAGGAGTAGTTATTCTTTATCAGACAAAAGAGACTTTAAAGCAACAACAGTAAACACAGACAAAGGGGACATTATATAATGATGAAAGGATTAGTCCAACAGGAAGATATTACAATTCTAAATATATATGCATCTAACACTGGAGCACCCCAAATTTATGTATCCATTAATACTAGACCTAAGAAATGAGAAGGATGGCAACACAATAATACACAGGACTTCAATACTCCACTGACAACACTAGACAGATTATCAAGACAGAAAGTCAACAAAGAGACAACAACCTATACTCTAGAACAAATGGGCTTAACAGATATTTACAGAACATTCTACCCAACAACTGCAGAATATACATTATTTTCATCAGCACATAGAACATGCTCCATGATAGACCATATGATAGGCCATAAAACAAGTTTCAATAAATTTAAGAAAATCAAAATTATATCAAATATTTTCTCAGACCAAAGTGAATTAAAACTGGAAGTTAACTCCAAAAGGAACCCTCAAAACTGTACAAATATAAGGAAATTAAATAGTCTCCTCTAGAGTGATCTTTGGGTTACCAATGAAATCAAGATGAAAATTTTTAAACTTTTTGAAATGAATGATAATGACAAAACTGATCCAAACATCTGGGAGCTAAAAGTGGAGCTAAAAGTTCATAGCATTAAATGTACATACATCAAAGAGTATGTAAAAACACAAATGAACAACCTAACATTATACCTCACGGAACTAGAGAAACAAGAACTAACTAAACCCAAACCCAGTGGAAGAAAATAAATAACAAAGATCAGAACAGAACTAAATGAAATTGAAGCAAAAGATTACAAAAGATAAATGAAACAAAAGCTGGTTCTTGGAAAAGATAAACAAAATTGACAGACCATTAGCAAGACTAACCAAGAAAAGAAGAGATAATATACAAATTAGCTCAATTAGAAATGAAACAGGAGACATTGCAACTGATATTATAAAATACAAAAGATCATTCGAAGCTACTATGAATTCCTTTACATGCACAAACTAAAAAGTCTAGAGAAGTTGGATAAATTCTTGGAAATATATAACTCTTCTAGATTAAATCAGGAAATAACAGAATCTCTGAGCAGACCAATAACAAGCAGAAAGATTGAATCAGTAATAAAAAATTTCCAAAAAAAAAGTCCAGGGCCAGATGGATTTACAACTGAACTCTATCGGACATTCAAAGAAGAATTGGTACCAATCCAATGACACTATTCCATGGGATAGAGAAAGAGGGGAATCCTCCCTTAATCATTCTATGAAGCCAGTAGCACCCTAATACCAAAATCTGGAAAGGACATAACAAAAAAGAAAACTACAGACCAATATCGCTGATAAACATAGATCCAGAAATTCTCAAGAAAATACTAGCTAACCAAATCCAAAAGCATATCAAAAACATAACACATTGTCATCAAGTGGGTTTTATATCAGGGATGCAGAGATGGTTTAACATACTCAAGTCAATAAATGTGATGCATCACATAAACAGAATTTAAAAGAAAAATCATATGATCATCTCAATAGACACAGAAAAAGCATTTGACAAGATCCAGCATCTCTTTATGATAAAAAAACCTCAACAAAACAGATAGAAGGAACATACCTCAAAGCAATAAAAGTCATCAACAATCTCACAGCCAACATAATATTGAATGGGGAAAAGTTAAAAGCATTCACCCTGAGAACTAGAACAAGACAAAGATGCCCACTTTCACCACTTCTATGCAACATAATACTGGAAGTCCCTGCCAGAGCAATTGGACAAGAGAAAGAAATAAAGGACATTCAAATTGGAAAGAGAGGAAATCAGCTGTTCATCAATGATATGTTCATATACATAGAAAATTCTAAACATTCATCCAAAAAGCTCTTAGATCTGAAAAATAAATTCAGTAAAGTCTCAAGATACAAAATCAACATACACAAATCAGTAGCAATGCAATCACCAACAACGACCAAACTGAGAATTAAATCAAGAACTCACCCTTTTACAACAGCTGCAAAAAAATTAAAATATTTAGAAATATACTTAACTGAGAAGGTGAATGATCTCTACCTGGAAAACTAAAAAACAGTGCTGAATGAAATCATAGATGACACAAATAAATGAAAACATATCCCATACTTATGGATGGGTAGAGTTAATATTGTGAAAATGATAGTACTGCCCAAAGCAATCTACAGATTTAATTCAATAACCATCAATATGTCATTTTCATTTGTCACAGAACTAGATAAAACAATTATACAATGTATGTGGAACCAAAAAAAAAGAGATTGCATAGCTAAAGTAATAATAAGCAAAAAGAACAAAGCTGGATGTATCACATTACCCAACTTTAAGTTATACTACATGGCTATGGTTAACAAAATGGCATCGTACTGTGTACAAAAATAGGCATGTAGACCAATGGAACAGAACAGAGAACCCAGAAATATAACCAAATACTTAAAGTCAACTGATCTTCTACAAAGTGAGAAAAAACCTCTTATACAAAAACAAACTGAGGAAAGGACACCCTATTTAGGAAATGTTTCTGGGAAAACTGGCAAGCCACATATAGAAGAATAAAACTGAACTCAGCTCAAGATGAATCAAAGACATAAACTTATGACCTGAAACCATAAAAATTGTAGAATATAATATTAGATAAACTCTTCTAGACATTGGCTTAGGCAAAGAATTAATGACTAAGAACCCCAAAGCAAATTCAACAAAATCCAAAATAAATAAATGGGACCTAATTAAACTAAAAATCTTCTGTATAGCAAAAGAAATAATCAGCAGAGTAAACAGAAAACCCACAGATTGGGAGAAATTCTTCACAAACTATGCATCTGGCAAAGGAATAGTATGCAGAATCTACAAGGAACTCAAATCAGCCCCAAAAAAATGATTTTATCAAAAATTGTGCAAAGAGCATGAATCAACAATTCTCTAAAGAAGAAATGCAGCCAACAAACATATGAAAAAATGCTTAATATCACTAATTATCAGGGAAATGCAAATTAAAACCACAATGAGTAAATACCCTACTCCTATGACCATGCAATAATTAAAAAATAAAAAAAATATAGATGTTGGCATGGATGTGGTGAAAAGAGAAGCACTTTTACACTGCTGGTGGGAATGTAAGCTAGTTCAACCACTATGGAAAACAGTATGGAGATTCCTTAAAGAACTAAAAGTAGAGCTACCATTTGATCCAGCAATCCCACTACTGGGTATCTACTCAAAGGAAAGGAAGTTATATATGAAAAAGACACACGCACCCTCATTTTTTATTGCATACACAATTGAAATTCAAACATATGGAAGCAGTCTATATGCCCATCAACCAAGGAGTGGATAAAGAAAACGTGGGGGTGTACATATATATATACGTACTACATATGTTGCTACAAAGGCCATTATTTTGTTCCATTTTATGGCTGAGTAGTATTCCATGGTATATGTGTCTGCGTGTGTGTGTGTGTTACATATACCTATATATAGGTATATTTAGGTATACGTATACCTATATATGTATACCTATATATATGTGTGTGTACATATACCTATATATATATGTATGTGTGTGTGTGTGTATGTGTACATCTACCTATATATAGCCATATATAGGTAGATGTACACATACACACACACACACACACACACACACACAGACACATATACCATGGAATACTACTCAGCCATAAAATGGAACAAAGTAATGGCCTTTGTAGCAACTTGGATGGCCATCATTCTAAGTGAAGTAACTCAGGAATGGAAAACCAACTATCATATGTTTTCACTTATAAGTGGAAGCTAAGCTATGAGGATGCAAAGGCATAGAATGATATAATGGACTTTGGGGACTCAGAGGAAAGGGCAGAAGGGCAGAAGTGGGGTGCAGCATAAAAGACTACATATTGGGTAGGGTGTACATTGCTTGGGTGAAAAGGGCACCAAAATCTCATAAATCACTGCTAAAGAACTTACCTATGTAACCAAAAACCAAAAACCACCTGTACCCCAAGAACTATTGAAATTTTCAAAAAGATTAATGCATCCAGGAGTTGTCATTTTTTAAAAAAATGTTAATAAAATAGACTTCTAGCTAGAATAATAAAGAAGGAAACAGAGAAGATAATGACAAAGGGGTTATTATTCACCACACAGAAATACTAATTACAATCAGAAAATATTAGAAAAACCTCTATGCATACAAACTAGAAAATCTGGATAAATTCCTGGACACACGCACCCTTCCAAGACTGAACAAGGAAGAAATTGAATCCCTGAAGAGACTAATAACAAAATCCAAGATTGAATCAGTAATAAACAGCCTACCAACAAAGAATCCACCAGATGGATTCACAGCCAAATTATACCAGATATACAAAGAAGAGCTGGTACTATTCCTACTAAAATTATTCCAAAGAAATTGAGGAGGAGGGACTCCTCCCTAACTCATTCTATAAGACTAGTATCATCCTGATACCAAAACCTGGCAGAGACACAATAAAAAAGAAAACATCAGGCCAATATTCTTGATGAACATCCAGGCAAAAATCCTCAACATAATACTGGTAAACCTAATCCAGCAGCACATCAAAAAGCTTATCTACCGTGATCAAGTAGGCTTTATCTCTGGAATTTGAGGTTGGTTAAATATATGCAAATAAAAAAATGTGATTCATCACATAAACAGAATTAAAGACAAAAGCCACATAATTATCTCAGTTATCCAGAAAAGACTTTTGATAAAAGTCAACACCCTTTCATACTGAAAACCCTCAACAAACTAGGTATTAAAGGAACATACCTCAAAATAATAAGAGCCATTTATTATGAACCTTCAGCCAACATCGTACTGAGTAGACAAAAGATGGAAACATTCTCCTTGAAAACCAGAACAAGTGAAGGATGCCCTCTGCATTATTCCATTTTCATATTGCTATAAAGATCTTTCGGGGAGACTGGGTAATTTATAAATAAAAGAGGCTTAATTGACTCATAATTATGCATGGCTGGGGAGGCCTTAGGAAACTTACAATTACAGAGGAAGGGGGAAGCAGGCACCTTCTTCACAAGGTGGCAGGAGAACAAATAAGGACGAAGGAGGAACTTCCAAACACTTATAAAACTATTAGATTTTATGAGGACTCACTTTCTATCACAAGAACAGCATTGGAGAATCAGCCCCAAAATCCAATGACTTCCCTCCCTCAACACATTGGGATTACAGTTTCCTACATCAACATATAAGGATTCCAATTTGAGATGAGATTTGGGTGGGGACACAGAGCCAAACCATATCATCCTCTGTCACCTCTCCTATTCAACACAGTACTGAATGTCCCAGCCAGAACAATCAGGCAAGAGAAAGAAATAAAAGGCATCTAAATAAGAAGAGAGGAAGTCAAATTATCTTTGATTGCAGACTACATGCATAATTCTGTATCCAGAAAGAAACAGTCTCTGCCCAGAGGCTCCTCGATATGATAAACAACTTCAGCAAAGTCTCAGGATACAAAATTAACATATAAAAATCACTTGTAGTTCTATACACCATCAACAGTCAAGCCGAGAGCCATAACAGGAACACAATATCATTCACAATTGCCACAAAAAGAATAAAATATCTAGGAATACAGCTAATCAGAAAGGTGAAAGATCTTTACCAAGAGAACTACAAAACCCTGCTCAAAGAAATCAGATGACACCACAAATTGAAAAACATGCTCATGGATAGAAAGAATCAATATTGTTAAATGGGCATACTGTCAAAAGCAATTTATAGATCCAATGCTATTCCTGTCAAACTACCAATGGCATTCTTCACAAAACTAGAGAAAACTATCTTAAAATAGATATTGAACCAAAAAAAAAGAGCTCAAATAAAATTCAAGGCAATTCTAAGTACAAAGAACAAAGCTGAAGACATTATGCTACCTGACTTCAAACTATGCTACAGGTCTACAGTAACCAAAACAGCATGGTAGTGATGAAAAATAAACAAACAAACAAAAACAGGCACATAGACCAATAGAACAGAGTAGACAGGCCAGAAATAATGCTGCACACCTACAACCATCTGATTTTCAACAGGCTGACAAACACAAGCAATGGGGAAAGGAATCCCTATTCAATAAATGTTGCTGGGATAACTGGTTACCCATATACAGAAGATTGAAACTGGACCCCTTTCTTACCACATATTTAAAAAATCAACTTAAGGTGTATTAAGACTTAAATGTAAAACCCAAAATTCTAAAAAGCATGGAAGACAACCTGGGCAAAACCATTCTGGACATAGGAACAGGCAAAAATTTTATAATGAAGATGCCAAAAGTTATTCCAAAAAAAGCAAACATTGACAAATAGAATCTAATTAAACTAAATAACTTCTGCACAACAAAAGAAACTATCAGCAGAGTAAACAGACAACCTACAGAATGGGAGAAAATTTTTGCAAACTATGCATCTGACAGAGGTCTACTATCTAGCATCTGCAAGGAAATTAAACAAATTTACAAAAGAACCACACAAACAACTCCATAAAAAGTAGTCAAAGAATATGAACAGACACTTTTCAAAAGAAGACATATATGTGGTCAAAAAATATGAAAAGAAAGCTCACTCAAACTGATCATTAGAGAAATGCAAATCAAACCACACAATGAGATACCATCTCACACCTCCAGCACTTTGGGAGGCCGAGGCAGGCAGATCACGAGGTCAGGCGTTCAAGGCCAGCCTGGTCAACATAGTGAAACCCCATCTCTACTAAAAATGCAAAATTTAGCTGGGTGTGGTGGTACGCACCTGTAGTCCCAGCTACTTGGGAGGCTGAGGCAGGAGAATCCCTGAACCTGGGAGGGAGAAATCACAGTGAGCCAAGACTATGCCATTGCACTCCAGCCTGGGTGACAGAGACTCTGTCTCAAAAAAAAAGTAAAAAAATAAATTAATTAATAACAGATCCTAAAGAGATGGCAGAGAAAAGAATGCTTATACACTGTGGACTGTATATTCATTCAGCCTCTTCAGTTCTAAGCATAGTTTTAGCATGCCAAAATTTTTGACTGATTAAAATAATGAGTATATGGTTTTTAATTTATTTTATTTTAGTTTGAAATTGATATATTTCCTATGCAATTCTGAAATATGTTTAAATTGCTTTCATTAAAATAATAATTGCATTTATAAATGAAACCAAGAAATATGACTTTATTTGGAAGAAGTAAACAAGGTTTAAAGTCATGTTTTTTATTCTCTTGTTTTCTGTAATTTTTAAACAAAATATATTACATTTAACCTAAGGTAATACTATGTATTTCAAACATAATGTATGTTATATGACCTCTAACTAGTATTCAAGTTTAATAAATTAAAACTTAGACTCAAATGAATGGTAGTACTGAGGAAAGATCATGACTTTGTAAAGTTTTAGTATTTTTATATAAACAATGATTACAAAGCTTGCAACCATTGTTCTTTCATTAAAATATGTAAAATAAATATTATAATAATGTATTTTAAACATGTTTACTTAATTTTTTCATGAGTTAAAAACTGAGTGCTATTCTCTTTTTCACTTTTATTTTAAGTGCATGGGTACATTTGCGGGTCTGTTATGTAGGTAAGCTTGTATTGTGAAGGATTGTTGTACAGATTGCTTTGCCACACAGGTTTTAAGCCTAGTATCCATTAGTTATTTTACAAACAGATACATACACATGCAAACAAAAGTGCATACATGAAAACATTCATACACATATTTGCCCACATCTAGACACAATGTGTACAGCCATATGTTGGCATTCACATGCATGTGCATGCATATAGACATATATGCACACAACTTCAATATATATGCATACATATATCTACATACTTACACTCACAGAGACACACATAAGCTCACCTACACAAATATAGATAAACAGACATCATGCACACATAAAATCACAATTTAGATTAAGTGCTATCAATGGAGTAAACAAAAATTGAAGTAAATATTCTTTTAGCATACTTCATAATCTTGGGTGGTGTTCCCTCTGTACATGTCTGTGTCCTAATCTCCACTTCTTATAAAGGTACCAGTCATATTGAATTGGGGCCCAACCTAGTCACCTCATATTTAGTTTAATTGCCTCTTTAAATATTCTATGACAGAATACAGATATAGTATTATGAACGGGGATGTTAGGATTTCAACATCTGGATATTGAAATTTGAGCATGGGTCACAATTCAGCCCACAACACTTCTGGTTCCAAGATAATCAAACCAATAATTTAAATAGATATAACCTTAATCAATTAACAGAAATGTTAAAAAATAGTAACTTATATCTTAGAAGAATTAATATTGATTATTCAAAATTTTTAGTTTTTAGTTTTTTCTGGAGTCCTACATAATTTATATGACGTAATGTGCAATTAATAATTTATATCAGGCATATTTAAAGTGAAGATGCAATTTATTTTACATTCAACAATGATTATCAAATTTCTTCTTTTTATTAACTAAAGTTCATAGTTTACATAAGAATTTACTCATCATGCTGTACAGTTTTATGGATTTTGACAAATGCATCTCATGTGTCCACCATTACAATATCATGTATAATAGTTTCACTCTTCTAAAAATCCTTTGTTTTTCAACTATTCATACCTGCTTCAAACCCTTATAACCACTGATCATCCCCTACTACAAACCCTTGAAAACCACTGATCTTTTTTGTCTCTATAATTTTGCCTACTCCAGAATGTCATATTGTTAAAACTATACAGTGTATAGCCTTTACATGCTGGCTTCTTTCATTTAGAAAGATGTATTTAAAGGTCCTCCATGCCTTGTTGTACTTTGATCATTTCTTCTTTTATAACCGAATAATATTTCATTATATAAATATGATGTAGTCAATTTATCTATTAACCTGTGAAGGACATTTTGATTGATTCTGGTTGTTGGCAATTATGAATAAAACTGCTATAAACATTTGTGTGCAGATTTTTTTGTGGACATTAAGTTTTTAACTCAATCGAAAGAGATACCTTAGGAATTTCGTTCCTGAATCATATGGTAACCCTATTAATAGCTTTGTAAGAAACTGCCAATCTGTCTCCCAAAGTGGGTGTAATGTTTTGCATTTTCATTAGCAACAAATGAGAGTTTCTGTTGCTCCACATACTAGCCAGCATTTGGTATTAGTCAGTGCTTTGGATTTTAGCCATTCTGATAGATGAGTAGCGGTATTTTGTTGTTGTTTTAATTTGCAATTGCCTAATGAGATTTTTTAATATGTTTATTTGCCATGTATATCTTCTTTGGTGAGTTATCTGTACAGAAATTTTGCCCACTTTTTAATTAGCATTTTGTCTTACTCAGTTTTTTAAAGAGTACACATTTTCTAAACATTTCCTTTGTCAGACGTGTTTTGCAACTTTTTTTCCCCAGATTGTGGCTTATGTTTTCATTTTCTTAACAGTGTCTTTCACAGAACAAAAGCTTTTAATTTTAATGTTGTTTTTTAGAAGTTGTACTGTTTTTCATTTTACCTTTAAATCTATATTACATTTTACATCAATTTTTGTGAAAAGTGTTAAGATTTGTATCTAAGTTCATTTGTTGCTTGTGTGTGTCCAGTTGTTTTAGGCCCATTGGTTGAAAATGACTATCTTTTCTCTACTGAATTGTCTTTATGCCTTGGTCAATAATCAGTTAACTAAATTTGTGTGGGTTATTTGTAGTCTCATTATTACCTTCCATTGATCTGTTTGTCATTATTTTTCAGAACCATGTTCTTTTGATTACTGGAGCTTATAGTAAGTCATAAAGTTAAACAGTGTAAGTCCTCTAAATTTGGCCTTTTTCTGCAGTACTGTATTGGCTACCCTGAGCATTTTGACTTTCCATCTATGCTTTAAAACTATTTAGTCAATATCCAAAAAATAATTTGCTTCGTGTTTGATTGGGACTTTATTGTATCTATAGATGTATAGATCAAGTTGATGAGAGGTGACATCTTAAAAATACTGAGTCTTCCTGTGTGTGAACATGGAATGTTTTTCCATTTATTTACATTTTTCAGAATAGCTTTTATCAGTTTTGTAGTTTTCCTCATATAGATCTTTTAAATATTTTTATTAGATTTATAACTAAATATGTCTTTTTATGGTGCTAGTATAAATGCTGTGTGTTTAATTTTAAATTATAATTTTTCACTGATGATGATATAAAAGAAATTGACTTTTCTATATTAACCTCATATTCTGCCAACTTTCTGTAATTACTTATTAATTCCAGCATTCTTTTCTGTTAATTATTTGATTTATTATTTGACATGATAATGATTCATATCTGAACAAAAGAACAGCTTTATTTTTTCTTTTTCAATACATGTTTTTTCTTTTTTTTTCTTTCTTTCTTTGTTTCTTTTTCTTTCTTTCTTTCTTTTTCTTCCTTCTTTCTTTCTCTTTCTCTTTCTTTCTTTCTTTTCTTTTTCTTATTGCATTAGCTGGAACTTCTAATATCTTGTTGAATAGGAGTGGTGAGAGAGGATATTCTTGGCTTGTTCTTGATCATCTAGTTTCTTATCATAAGGTATGATGTTAGTTGTAGATTTTTGTAGATACTCTTTATCAAGCTGAGAACCTTCCCTTTTAGTCCTAGTTCACTGAGAGTTTTATCATGTATGAGTTTTGAATTTTGTCAAATGCCTTTTCTGTACCGATTGACATTATTATACAATGTTTCTTTTTTATTCTATTGATGTGATGAATTACATTAACTAATTTTCTAATGTAGAACCAGCTTTCTGTACCTAAAGTAAATGTGATGTGCCTGCAGTGTATATTTTTATACATTGTTGGATTAGATTTTCTCATATTCATTAAGAATTTTTTAATATGTGCAGAAGAGAAATTAGTTTGTAATAATTTATTTCTTGTAATGTCTTCATCTGGTTTTGGCCTTTGGGCAGTGCTGGCCTCATAGAATGAGTTATAAAGTTTCTCCTCAGCTTCTGTTTTCAGGAAGAGATTGTAGAGAACTGGTATTATTCATTCCTCAAATGCATGGTCGAATTCACCATTTAAACCAACTTTTCCTATTACTTTCAGTATGGGAAGATGATTAATTTTTTATTCAATTTATTTAATGGATGTCAAACTATTCAGATTATAAATTTCTCCTTGTCCTAGATTATGTTTTTCCAGGAGTTCATTCATTTTACCCAAGTTATCAAATTTGTGGGCACAAACGTTTTCACAGTTTTTATTTTAATGTATATGGAATCAGTAGTGATGGCCCCTGTTTCAATTCTCATATTAGCAATTTGTATTTTCTATTTTAGTTGACTGACATAGCTTGGAATTGGTCTTTTCAAACATCCAGCTTTTGGGTTTGTTGACTGTCTCTATTGTTTCTCTGTTTTCAATTTATTAATGTTGGTTTTAACTTTTTTTTTTTCTTTTTTTTGAGACAGTCTCACTTTGTCACCAGGCGCCAGGCTGGAGTGCAGTGGCCCAACCTCGGCTCACTGCAACCTCCGCCTCCCGAGTTCAAGCAATTCTCCTGCTTCAGGCTCCCGAGTAGCTGGGGCTAGAGGCGCGCACCACCACGCCCAGCTAATTTTTCTGTATTTTTTAGTAGAGACGGGGTTTCACCATGTTGGCCAGGATGGTCTCGATCTCTTGACCTCATGATCCACCTGCCTCAGCCTCCCAAAGTGCTGGGATTACAGGCGTGAGCCACCGTGCCTGGCCGGCTTTAACTTGTGTAATTTCCTTTTGCTTGCTTAAGAATTACGTTTTTCTTCTTCTAGGTCCTTAAGGTAGCAAATTAAATCATTGATTTTTATGTCTTTTAAAAAAGGTATATATATACATTAAATATTATAAATTTCACTGCAAGCTGGTATTTGTTTATTTTTTTAATATTTTAAATATGTTATTACACACTCATCTTGCTTACATTGTTTTAATAGAGCAGTCCAATGATAATATTTTACTGTTTCTTCTACAGGTAAAGCATTTTATTTTTCTCTAGCATCTTCCAAGATTTTCTGTTGGTCTTTTCTCTTAGTTTTTTTTTTTTGGGGGGGGGGGGGTTGTTTATTTTATTTTATTTGGTTTTGTTTTTTTTTGTATTTATCTTGCTCTCTTATTTTATTTTATTTTAGGTTTTGGGGTACATGTGAAGAACATGCAAGATTGTTGCATAGGTATACACATGGCAGTGTGATTTGCTGCCTTCCTCCCCCATCACCTATATCTGGCATTTCTCCCCATGCTATCTCTCCCCAACTCCCCACCCCCGCTGTCCCTCCCCATTTCCCCCGGACAGACCCCAGTGTGTGGTGCTCCCCTCCCTGTGTCCTTGTGCTCTCTGTTTTCTAAACCTCTTGGACATATGGTTTGATATCTGTTACAAAATTTGGAAAATTCTTAGACATTATAACCACCAGCATTTTCTTGTTCTTTTTCTCTTTGCTGTCTTTTTTGTATTCCCATTATATGTTAGATTTTTTGTAATTGTCCTGCAGTTTTTGGATATTCAATTATTTTCCCTTTTTTTATTTGCATTTTTATTTAGGAAGTTTCTATTGACATGTCTGCAAACTCACTAATACTTTCTCAAATCCAGTCTACTAATGAGCTCACCAAAGAGTCTTTATTACTGTTACAGTGTTACCGATTTCTGGTATTTCCTTTAGATTCTTGTTTAGAGTTTTCATCTTCCTGATTGGCATGATTCATCTATTACTGTGTGTTCACTTTTTCCACTAGAGGCCCACTGTAGTTTGAATTGTGTCCCTGGAGAGAAATGATGCAGTCCTAACCCGCAGTACCTATACCTATAAACTTATTTGCAAATATGGCCTTAGCAGACAAATATAATTTGTTAAGATGAGATTATACTTGAGTAGGTGGGCCCCTAATCCAATATGATAAGTGTCCTTATAAAAGCTGGACACAGAGACAAGAACACAGGGAGAACATCATGCAGAGATTGGAATTATGCTACCACAAGCCAAACTAGGAGAAGCTAGAAGAGGCTCGGAAAATCTCCGTCCCGAGTGCCTTTAGAGGGAGCACAGCCCTGCTGACACCTTGATCTTGGATTTCTAGTCTCCAAAACAGAGACAATACCTTTCCATAAGCCCAGCCTCTATGTTTGTGCTACTTAGCTGTGGCAGTCCTGGGAAACTAATAGAGTATGTTAGCTTGTTCAGCTTTTTATTCTTTTGTACCCTCTATGCTCTTCAGACTAAATTTTCATATATTTTCATAGTATATGATTATATTACTGTTAATAGTTTTAGGTTAATTTCAGTGTATCCAGAGAATGTATTCTAAGTAACTCTTTCTATGTGAATTTTATTGAAATTTGTTTTCTGCCACAAAATATTCAATTTTGATAAATATTTTAATTGTATTTATAAATAATATATATCTACAATGGTTAGTTGCAGTGTTTTGCATATGTCACATCAAATTTTTAATTATATTTGTATTATTCTATTAATATAGCATTTCAAACTTTTGTCAGCACGTTTTATAATTTACTCAGCGCTGGGTGTTAATGTTTTCTTTTATGATTGTGGATTTGCCTACTTTTCATTTTGCTTCTGAAATGTTTTCATTTTATTTTCTCATTATTGTATTACTCACATACAAATTGTTCATGTTACAACTTCAATTATATTTTTAAAGTCTATTATGCCTTTTTAAGGTCATTTTATGCTTCTTTCTTTAAAAGCTACTTACACAAATATGAACACAAAAATCTAGCTTGCTTTTTGTGTTTGCATTGTATTATCTTTTCCATTCATTTACTTTTATTGCATCTTTTAATTAATCTATTAGTTTGTTTTCTATCAATTTTTTACTAATTTTGTCTTTTTTTTTTCCTTTTTTGGCATTAGAAATTTTTACTGAGACAAGGTAAACAGTGGGCTGAAAATATTACAGGGTGAAGGAAGGCTGAGGAAACTAATATGAAGGCAGCTCAAATCATGAAGTTTTAGTTCTTTTTTTTTTATTGTACTTTAGGTTCTGGGGTACATGTGCAGATCATGCAGGATTGTTGCATAGGTACACACATGGCAATGTGGTTTGCTGCCTCCATCCCCCCGTCACCTACATCTGGCATTTCTCCCCATGTTATCCCCTCCCCAACCTCCCCACCCCCTGCTGTCCCTCCCTTGCCCCACCTCCAACAGATCCCAGTGTGTGATGCTCCTCCACTCCCTGTGTCCATCCATGTGTTCTCATTGTTCAACACCCACCTATAAGTGAGAACATTCAGTGTTTGATTTTCTGTTCTTGTGTCAGTTTGCTGAGAATGATGGTTTCCAGATTCATCCATGTCCCTAAAAGGACAGGAACTCATCGTTTTTTAGTTCATTTAAAGCTAACATAATCACTGATATATTTGCTTTGAAATTCACCATTTTACTATTTGCTTTTCATTAGTTAGACAGGAGCCCTTTCCGGCTACATAAGGCCACCTTCATTACTCATCACATAACTCCTTCCATCTTCAAACCGACAATGGTATATCAGTCCTTTTCATTCTTCAAATCACTCTGACTTCATCTTCTGCCACAGCGTTTCTGCCTCCAGTTAAAGACAGTTTTCTCCTGTTAAGGCCTTGGGTCATTAGGTTAATAAAATGAGGATAGCACAGGAGAATCTATTTTAAGGCAACTGATTGATTAATTACAGCCACAAAGTCTGTTTATCATGTAATGTAACACACTTGTAGGTTATGGGGGACATCTTTGTAGGGCCAATTGTCCTAGGTCCTACGACAATATTGAAAAGAGTGGACAGTGGAAGCCATAAAATTGCATAGCTCAGATCTCCTATAGTAGGAAGCATTATTAACTGATACTCCCAACTACTGAATTTATCCCAAATTTACATTGTATGAAGGCTTTCTGCAGGCTCCTAAGATCTGAGGAATGTGAGAATCTTTTAATGAGGGTATTTGTTTGAGAACCTGTTGGCTTAGCCATAACTTTCTGAAAATCATGCAGTAATCTGAGTCAACTCAATCCTCATTTCGTTATCTTGTGATTCATAAACCTGAATTGTTGTGTGAAGAGTATCACTGCCTTCTCTTAAGGTCTCCATTTTATCCTTCAGGGGTATTTAGCCCTAATAACCCTCTGACACGTAGTTTCATCTTGGTTTCTGCTTCCCAAATAATTTAAATGAACACTCCACTTGTGATTTAGCCTTAGAACTCCAACTAAAATATTAAATGTTAACCATCTCTTTATTTGCTAAAGTTTTTCCAGTCACCACTTAGTTTGAGGATACACACATTTTAATAGATCCCACAAGACAGGCTCATGTGTACAAAATTCCCTGAGCTCATGTATGATTAAAGCTGTTTATAACATTAATACATGAAGGATATCTTGAGTGTCTAGTGGATACAAAAGCTTTGTTTCCCACTTTTTCTCTGTGAGATATTTTAAATTTTCTGCTTCATTGATTTCTTGCTTTGAATGTGGTTTTAGCAATGTCTAATAAGTTTTATGCCATTCTAATTCTGTAGCTCCTATGAAGTTTTTTATCTTTTTTTTTTTTTGCCTGAGGACCATGAGGATTATTTCCCCTTTATAATTAAAGTCCCCCTCCCTCCCTCCCTCCCTCTCTCCTTCCTTCCTTCCTTCCTGTCCCCTCCCTCCCTCTCTCCTCTCCTTCCTCTCCCTCCCTCCCTCCCTCTCTCTCCTCTCTCCTTCCTCCTTCCTTCCTCCCTCCCTCTCCTTCCTTCCTTTCTTTCTTCCTTCCTTCCTCCCCCCTCCCTCCTTCTCTCCTTCCTTCCTTCCTCCCTCCCCTTTCTTCCTTTCTTTCTTTCTTCCTCCCTCTCTCTTTCCTTCCTTTTTTCTGTAGCAAGGTAATAGGTGAGATGCAATGCATACTTGAATTTGTTTATTTTCCTTTGTAAGGGAGATCTTAAATTTCACTCTTCTTTCTTTTATTTTTCCTTCTTTCTGCTTCATTATGCAGTTTCCAGAGGCCATTTCTCCCTTACTTTTAACCTTCTTTCTCCAAAATGCTACCTTTCCAAGACTGGCTCATCATCTTACATGAACTTTTAAATACCTTTCTCATATACAGTACTTTCTTCTAACAGGAAAGGTGACTTTTCTCTTTCTGATGGTGACTTTAGATTAATTTTAGAACTGCCATTAGCCTTTTTGTTTTTTCACACAGGCATTCCCAGACTACTTTTGCTCTCCATGTTGACTTGCAGTGAAATGCAAGAGATAACTCACTAAATTGGGTATTTAATTTATTTTCTTACCTCTAGATAATGTTTTTTTTTTGCCTTTGTCTTCTACTTATAATGAGAGCACAAGTATTATTTTTCCTGCTTTTTATTTATTTATGTATCTATTTAAAGTATATTGGGATTTTTAGATGTACCAATTGTAGATATCTTGATGAACATTTATAGAAGAGTATTTCACAAACACTTTTCCCCACTCACTCTTACCTTTACCAGCTATATAGTTCTCCTCTGTTTCATTTTCTTTTTTGATTTTTCTGTCTTTTCCCATAATTCTTCAAATATTTTATCTTCTAAATGTGCTACACTCATTTCCCTATATTTCATATTTTCTTACACAGAAGGTAATGATCAATTCCCAGATTTGTTGTTTATATGCTCTAAGACTTACTGAATACCATATTTACATATATGAAGAGCCATTACACTAAAGTTAACATTGTGAAGTTAACATCATGCTAGGTCAAAATTATATATTTTCCCATTAGTGTCATCTATCTTGGAGAGGGCATGGAAAATGATTTTTACAATCTTTTTACTATTAAAAAAATAATATCAAGTATATGAAATGGAGTTGACACATGGAGATGATTTGTTCCAATTCCTTTTTTATTCATGAAAACATCGAGGCTCAGAGCTACAACATTTTACTAACAAAACATTTGCACTGTTGTTAACATGCATTATGTTCACTTGTAGTAGTCTCATTTTACATATATGAATATTGATATAAGGACTCAAGTAATTTATCTAAAGTTATATCACTGGCCATTGGTGAATGACAGAATTGAACCTATGCATTCTGTCTCTGAGTTCTGTGGTCTAAACAATATGTGATTCTGCTTATCTTTACGTTTATATTCAAGTGATCTTTCTCTGGCTCTCTTATATTATACCTCATCAGTAAAGTAGAAAAATAAAATAAAAATAAACCAACTTTTTGAACGGAATGTTGATTACATTTTATTAACTTCTAATTAGGAACCATTTTTACAAATAAAACTCTGGTGAGTTGCATAGAGCCCAGGAACATGAAAATGACAATTGCTGAAAGGGATCTTTATGTAGAGTTTTTATGTTGCTGTCAATAATTCACTGGAAAGGACAGAACCACTTTCTAGAAAGAAAAAAATATATGTTCACCTCACTATTTGACTTAAATATGAATAAGAACATTGTAAGGGTTAGACTCAAAAGCTAATATATGAATATGGCTCCTTCTTACCAAAGAAACTGTGGGACCAATTACTCTTTTTTTCCTCTAAGTATTACACTCACTAAAATTACAGATCTTATGTTTCACATTATATGTTCTACAAAGAACTACCTTCTTTTCAAGTATCCCATAAATATATATTTAAATTAAAAAATATCTGTGCCAGTCCAATTGATCAAGATAGAATTGATAACTAAATCATTACCTGGTGACTGGTAGTTCTCCCATCTAAACAAAAAAAAAATCATAATTTTTTTTTTTTTTTTTTTTTTGAGACTAAGTCTCGCTCTGTTGCCCAGGCTGGAATGCAGTGGCGTGATCTGGGCTCACTGCAACTTCCGCCTTCCGTGTTCAAGCAATTCTCTTGCCTCAGCCTACCGAGTACCTGGGACTACAGGCGCACACCACCATGCCCGGGTAATTTTTTTTTTTTTTTCAGTAGAGACTGGGTTTCACCATGTTGTCCAGGCTGGTCGCGAACTCCTGAGCTCAGGCAATCCGCCTGCCTCGACCTCCCAAAGTGCTGGGATTACAGCTGTGAGCCACTGCACCCGGCCATTTATTTTTTATTAACACAGTATTGGTTTGGTTTGGCTCACAGATCTTGGCCACTACGCCCTTTCTCTTGGTTACACCCCATACTCTCAGGCTGTAGCAATGAGGAGAATCAGAATTTACTCTCTTAGATGGGAAGAATCACTTTCTTATTAGGGTCCTAGATGAGAATGACTTAAAAATTGCTCCTGGCACTTTCATGTTATCATGAAAGCTGTCTCTCCTTCTGTTTATCCCAAGTAGTAACAGTAACAGAGAACCTCGTTCAATCATCTCACATCTAATAGTATACGAGGTTCACTTGAATTGATTGCCAATTAATATTATACCCATTCACTATAAAATGTTCAAGGGGGAAGAAACTACATTCATTAAATAAAACAGGATAACAAGGAAGAACATATGTTTTATATTTTGTGGCTGAGAAATTTTAACATTTATACATTAAAATGGCAATTACCTAAGTAGTTCCTTAAATCATGAGATTATTGATACTCAATGTTTCACAAAAGGATTTTGTATTCTTAAAAGTGTTTTCTTTGTTAAGCTTAACATCAAAGAAGGTGAATTACGAACCTTCTATGCGCAAACATTTTTAGCATAAATTATCTCTTATTTTCCTTGATGAATCTAGAATACCTACCAATAGCTGTAACTATTTTCCTATTTTTAAAATTAAACATTTAATAACCACCAATAACATTTTTGAGTGCTTTAAAAATAGGGTCAAAATAGATCATATAATTTCAGTCAGAGTCAAAAATGTGAACATTTTACCTATAGCCTTATGTTGACTTTCCACAAAATGTTTTTAAAATCTTGCCAAGTACTTAGAGACCACAGTTTCATGATTCATAGACAACGCAGAATCATAGAGTAACACTACGGTTATAAACAATGTTTCTTTTTGTTGTTGTTCTTGTGACACCCTTCCTCCTTGAAAAATATACAATATTTTCAGTAATATGTTTTTCACCAAAGTAGTGGTTTAAGTACTTGCTTGATTTCAGCTTAAGTAAAATACCCAATTTCTAAAATTATTTCCTTTGGTGTTTTTAATGTCTGAATTCAAATGAACAAGATTTAAAAATCTTGTTATGGCTCAATATAGATAGCAAAACATAGGATCAAAATGAATGTATGAAGGGTTTTATATCCTCAGACCAGTGGCTCATCTACTGGAGCATATTGGGTCCCTGGTGTGGCATAAAAACACTCGATTTCTTTCTTGCTTCAAGAGAAATACCACTGTATAAATGGTCCATGTAGCAATTTGACCATTTACAATTGAAGGGCCACTTTAAACCCGAGTAATGTACCCAAGAGAGTCATGGCGACCACCAAAAAAAAAAAATCATAATAGGTTTATGCAGTAGTTTCAGGCACCAGAAGTTACAGCTTCTTCACAGAGAACACCTTAAAATGAAGTAGCATGTTCCAAAAAGAACAAAACATCTCCTTAGAATGAACAAGTAAGTTGGTTTGCTAAAAGGTACAGTGAATTTCCTCCAAAAATATTGTGACTAACTGATCTTATTTCACTTCTACCCTAAATCATCTCTACTTTGTCATGCAGTGACCATGTTTGAGGAATTTCAGTAATTTTAAAATGAAACGTTTTATTCATTAGGCTAATTCATACTCTATTTTAAAAAGATATGATGACACAACAAATAAAATACATAGTTTTACTGAAAACTATATTATAGGCTAGTCCAGGAATTCAGAAGCATTTCCACCTTTGTAAGTTTGTGTGATAGTTGAGTCAGACCAAAGGAATTAACAGAAGAACTTGAGAAACACTAGCCCCACCATCCTGAAATGAATGGCAAGACACAGAAACCTACAGCCAAGTAAAGAAGAGTAGGTGAGAATAATATAAAGAAGAGTAAGTAGGAGTTGGAGTGGTAATCAGATGTCAGTAGCAAATATTTCTGGAGGTTGTCAAGCAGTAGGCAAATAACCATAATATACCAGATAAAATAAATTATAAATCTAATATCTAGATCACATCAGGAAATTCTGATTTTGATTGTGTGCAGGTATGTCTTCATTTGCTGAATAGATTTGTGAAACAAAATTTCCTGCAAATAAATTGCAGAGTAATGTTTTGAGGTAGTGGAGAAGACGTAAGATTTGGAATCAGACAGATTTGGGTATTAACTCCAACAATTGCCTCTGAGGGCTGTGTTAATTTGTAGAAATTATTTACTTACCAAGGCCTCAGGTCTTCTATCTGTAAAAACGGAGCAGACAAAAACTGTTTAATTACATGGAAGTGTCAAATAAAAAATACACATGAAATACCTATGAACACAAGACTTGACTAATGTAAGTTTTTTTTTTTTTCTCTCCCTCTTCCTCTTTTTTTTTCTTCTTCCTGTATAAATTCCAGTCCTTGTGGATACATAAATAAAAATAGAAAAATGTGTATTGGAGAAATTCCTTCGGTAAATGAACTTATTAAAACTATAGTATCAAGAGAGGCACTGACTATTCTGAGACCTCTACCTTTTCCCTTACTAGACTATTTTAAATTTTCCTTTGCTGTCACAGGGAATTCTCAACATTTAATGATTCCCATATCACAATTTCTCATCTCTATTGGTCTGTCTATAAAGAATGTTGCATTGCAAAATTCTCTGAGGCTGTACTCAAACTTACTAGAAAAAGGTGTCATGGTTGACGATAATGTTCCATATCTTCTAGAGTAGATCATTTTCCCTCTCTGAAATTAGGGTGTGTCTTGGAATAAGTGGCATGTCACAGTCTAGTTGGCAACAGTATTTTTCTGTTTTTAAATTGAACATAAAATAATGGTGTGTCTCATGATTGATGACATCTTAGAGTTAAAGAAACATGGTGGCAGTGTCTGCCATAGGCACAGAAGAGACAATGGAGGCCAGCCATCTTAGACTAATTTTATTAACTTTAAAATTTATATTGTGTAAAATCAGTTGAGTCACTGTTTTATCAAGAGCCATTCTGTAATTCTCTAAAACCAGATTACTTAGATTCAGATATACTTATATGCATATAAAAGTAAAGAGATATAAATGTATTTTCTACTTTATGACTCTAAGTTTATTAATGACATGTGAAAGGTATTTATATTCATTCAGTATTTGAACAAAACCTTACCCAGGTTTTCAAAATATTTGCAGAGATGATGCATTTACTGTAGAGAAATGTGTTGAGTTTTTTTACATACATACACTTTTTGTGTAATATTTTATAACCTGTAGATGGCCAAAACATACATTCATAATACATACTCTAGAAAAAAAAAGTTAAGGTGTTACATGTGGTCATGTTGAATTAAAATAAGTTTAATTAAAATTAATTTTTTTAAAGAATCATTAAAACCATGGCCAGAGTTCTATGATATATCCCTATATTTATATATTCTTATTGGTATATATAATTATAATTTTAGATAATTATTTACATTTCTTTATATATTGTATACCTCTAAATATATGGGGCATTAATTCTAAGACACTGATTCTAAACTTTTAACCTCTCTAAAAGAGAATCTTCCCTTAGAGTCAATGATATAATTATCATTAGTGGAGGTTTTATTTTCCTTAAGGGTACCAAAATGCATTGTACATTCTACAATCAATGGAATCTTAGATTAAAAAAGTGGAATAGAAAGATAGATATAAAGACAGCTAAGAGAGATGAATCTTCTACATAGATACTTATTACACTACTCTTTTTTTCCTCATTACATAAATTATTCTTCTAGAAAATATATTGCAGGAAAATATATTACAAACCAATAATTACCTTTAAGAGAAGCTAACTTACTCTAAATTTCTGCAAAAAGTGCAAAGAACTCAGTATTTTGAAGATATTCTTCTAATTTCCAAAGTATTATAAGGTCATATATTACGGAGTAGTGTAAAATTATAGAATCAAAGAATATAGATGGTGAACATAGCCTGGATTATAAATTTATTGATTATTAACATTATTTCCTTTGCAAAGAAACTGAGTTTGTGCTCAGAGATGAATTACTTTTTTTTCCGGTGATAGAAAGTTATTTTTATTTGGGGAAAAATATTACATAAATAATATTATTTTAATAATCTTTATGTATTCCATATTTGATTTAATTGAAAATGAATCCATGAAACATATTTAAAATCTCACTAAAATATATACCATTTTTAACTAAAAGTACAAATATATTAATCAAAATGTCACCTTTCATCTGACTTAAAGCACTAATTTGAGACTAGTTTAAATTATTAAATATGTGTACAAAGATATAACTAAGTGAATATCCTTTTCTGTTAATATTAGAAAAGTTGAAAATATTTTAAACATTTCCAGCTATGATGGTTTGAGTCATACATTACAATTCATTCATGTAATAAAGAGTACGCTTGCTATTAAAAGTCAGATTGTTAAAACAAGCATGAAAAAGAGTTAATATCTGTGAGATAAGGTGACTACAATGATTACAAATTTACTCATATATTGGGAAACACAAATGCTTATTACATTTTCAATATAAAAATGTGGATACTTCTGATTTTTCTATAGTGATACTCAGTTTTGTATATTTAAAAAATAAGAAAAACAAGACAGAATATACCAGAGTCAATAGAACTTAACGATAAGAGCAGCTAGGAAATATGAACTAAAACTTAAAGACAAACAATTTTGTCCTTCTATGTGTATTCTTATCTAGTTTATGCAAAGAAAGCATAAGTGCATTATCTGGCTGATGATTAATTGAGTGTTTAACTTTAGGCAGGCCAAGGTATGTTGAAACCAGCACACATAGAGCAACAGTTCTCTCTGTATGTAGGCATTCCTTCCACAAACTGTGGAACTTATAAATCAGCACCTCTCTCTCTTTTTTCTTAAATAATGACTCTAACTTTGTATCCTCCTTTACTCAGATTGAAAGTCATCCACAAAAGAAGTTTTCAGATTGTGTGGTTAGTATTTGAACTGGCAGCAGTGACCTGATCTGAGAGCACAGCCTTTTCACAAGCTTTGATGTGCTGTCAGGACAAATCCTGGGCTTCTTGGCATCAGGTTTTAATTTGCTATCATGGAAATGAATTGCATATTCAGTACTAGCGCAGATAGTGTCTGTCTATTACCAATCTTGGGAAGTAGTTGGAGGCGCTGCTTAAGTCAAATAATCAGAAAAAAACGTATAATTTGTCAGTTTCGTTATGTGTCTAGTAATTTGTCTCATTCATAATAAGTGTTTAGGGCATTTTTGATTGGGTTTCAGGCATGCATTACCTCTGACAGTAGGCTCTGTTGCCACATGTACTCTGGGAGAGCACTGGTTAACAGCATATGGGAACTCTATCTCACTGCTTATAGAAATATTCAACAGTGCTACAGTTTTAGACACTATTAGAAGTAAAGTACTGAGATCAAAATAAAGAGAATTTTCACATCTTACAATACTCAATTCATAAATGTCTTACCCTCTAGGTGTCTGTTTTTTGTGTGTGTATAAATGTTAATGAGTGCCATATCTTTAAAGTAATGAGAAACCTTAGAAATTGCAATTCAAAGTGGTTTTATCCTGAACAGCAGTGCAAAGCCCTGGTTTAGGAAAAATTAAGAGCAGATGTTCCAGAATTCAGCCCTAATTTGCAATGAATTGCTTCAGTAAAAGCATTTATATCAGTATTGTTAATCTTAATGGTTACAAGTGACCCATGTTTTAACAATCCAGAACGTCAGTTGAGTACAAAATCTCTTTTCCAATTAAGAATGTTTGACCACAAGAGGGAGTTCCTTGCCAACTGTTTACTTAGCTTCAACAGATAGGATGGGCCTGAATTTACAAAGAAAAATACCTTCAAATATATTTAGTTTCCTCAGTGCTTTTAGATTGAGAAAATGGTGACAATCTATTTAAATTTAGGTCTTCATGAATTTCCAGAATGAAATATAATTTGCACTATGAAATTCTTAGGTTAGCATACCAATCATTTTTCAGGAATGAAATGATGTGCCATGTTTTTGAAAGAGGTTTCAAAATTTGCACCTGCAAAATTGCAGTGCACCAGTTTGTGAACAAAACCCACAGTGACATACCAAAGATCCTTTGAGGCCATAGATTGTGCCACTGTACACCACTTAATTTGCATGAATAAAGATAGCTTTGTCTACATAAACTGACACACGTATTTTTGCTGAATTTGGTATCATCAGTGAACACAGTCTAGGATGTGGAATGTGACTTTGAAGGTGCAAAATTAAGTTAGCATGTTTGAAGAAAAAAATTAGTTAATGGTTCAACTAGTGGACTCCTTGGAATACAAATTAAGGCTATTTTCCTCATGATTAAGGACATAATATAGCCAATATCTCAACCATATATTAGAAAGCTGAAAATATTTCCTACCTCATAAGGATTTGCCTTAAAATTACATGTAGTACAGAGCATGCTAGTAAAGTATGCACTGACACAACTTTGAAAACGTATCAGCATAATTAGGAAATACTTTATGTGTACTTTTTCATTTAAGGTAAAAATGTAGGATTGTTTTAAAACTTGCATGTGATTCCACCAGGAATTTGACTTCTGCTGTGATTATTCTTAAAGTTTTACACCGTAGCGTCCTGAAGTGACACTCAGCAACATCTTCGTCGCCTTAAGATGAGAGCAAGAATTCTCCACGTCAAAGCACAGGGGCATTTAGAGATAGGGACTCTAGCCATACATATCGAGATAATTAATATGTGTAACAGTAGTAAATGCAGTAATTTTGGCAAAACTTGTTTGGAGGAATTGACTGCATCTCACATGTGTGGCATTGGCTATAAATATAGGATATAGGAGAAGAAAATGCCAGTAATTCTTTTTACTGTTCCCTCCCCACACCCTGTGGTACTTAGGATTGTATTATTTTAAACCATTTTTGACACATTTTGCCACATAAAGTCATGCATTTTTAAGAGCTGATCTCTTTACAGTAACTTAAACTGACAAGTAGGGAAAGCAGAATTCTTTGGTGACCCCAACAGTTCTGCAGCTCACTGAAAGGATTCTCCCCAACCTCTTTCTAAGACAGACACAGTGAGGAATACAAGGACAGCACACGGTTACATATATTCAACAATAAGAATTCAAATAGAATAAAATACAGGATAAGTCACAAGACACTGTGAAAACACATTCACTAAATTGTAGACAGAAAGAAGCTTGAAATAAATATGCTTTGTTGGTGTAAAGTTGAAGAAATGATAAATCATTCCTGTTAGTCTGGGACCAAAGTCGAGCTGACAATAACATGGAGAAATGAAGAATTTATCTCATTTTTTCAGCAAGTTGTTGCAGGCGTACTGTGCAATCTTTAATGGTGTATGAAAGTGGCCTTTTCCTTCTTTCCTTACCTCCTCTCTCTCTCTCCCCTTATATGTGCGCACACACACACACACACACACACACACAGAAACCATACATGTACTTTTCTTCAGGGTTAATTATATTGAGATTCTCAATGGTTGTATTAAAAATATGCCTAACACTAAGCCTTAGTGAAAACATCTGGAAGTTTTGCTCTCCATGATGTAAAAGATCCAGATGTTTGGAAATATGCTGACTAACTGATTTGTATATGTGTGTGTGAGCAAGTGAGTGTGTGCACATATGTATATGTGTATGTGTGTATAATATTTTGCTTCACTGGCATCATGAAGACAAAACCTTGAACTCCACATTTTGTCATTACAAAGCATAGTGATTTCCAAAATCCACCTTATAATCTTATAATACATATTATTAACATTTTATTTTTGCAAATCTCTCACACTGTTGATGTATACATATTATTTGAAATTGAAATAAGACATCATGTTAATTATCTACAAAGGAGATTAAATATCAAGTTCAACTCTTTAACAGAGTTGGCCATAAAGAACCAGAGGCACTCAGAGTAACTTACTCATAGGGATATTTCCAACTCTTTCAAAGTCGGGACAAAACTCACGGTCTTAACTTCCCAATCCAGTAATAGTGTTTTCATAACATAACAAGTAGCATTCTTACGTGATAGGAAAAAATTGAAAGAGAAAAGGACTGTAGCCTTAATAATTACACTAAGAAATTCATGTTTATGTGAACTTTAAAAAGGGATCATGTGTTTTATTATTTTTATTAATGTCTTAGTGTTTTACTTGACTGATATATTTTAAATATTATTGGTGCTATTAATGCTGTTATCATTATGAAATTAATAAATTACAATTCCACAAAACCAACTGACCTACAAATGTAGTAAGCAAATTTTCTTCATCAGTATAAATCACCAAATAAGAACAGCATACAACTTTCTAGCAGTGTGTTCTAAGTCAGGTAAGATGAGTAAGTTTTTTAGACGCAAAATATCTTAGATAAATTCTAATAAGCCATTCAAAAAATGTAGTTTAAAATATGCCAAAATATCCACATGCTGCCCCTGGACTGAGGGCTTCAGTTAATACTGCAAAAAGCTATCTTTAATAGCTATTGGATGCTCAGCAGGATGAGCAAGGCTGGGATTAGAGATAATGATACTTGTTGGAACCGCAGGGAGGCAGAGGAGAAAGCGATCGGCCTCCCTTGGCTTTGTAAAAGCATATTGAAAAGAAACTTATATTCAGGAGAACATGATACTAGGCAGTGATACATCTGATAATCTAAATATTTCTTTTTTTCTTTTAAGTTGATCTGAGACAGCAATTTCACATTTAAATATAGTATTGAAATTCTTAGATGTCAGAGAACACATCGTGAAATGTCTCTTACAGGCCCTCCTTTTTGCAATCCACTGTCTCCATTCTATTTCCATCCTTGTCGTCCCAGTGAATATCAGTTTACTGATATTATTTCCTTTGCAATTGTCCTACACGCAGTGACTCTCCAAAGCAGTCCAAACTAAGTGCAGAAGCCAGAACAATCTTTCTAGTGGGCTGCTGTGATTGTGTTACTTCCTTATTCTGAAACTTGCTCTTTCATATTCAGTACAAAACAAATTTCATGCAATAACATTTAAAGTTTCCTCCTAGAAGATATCAGCTTGTTTTAGTGTTGTTGTTGTTTGTTGTTGTTGTTTTTAATGAACACTGCTCCCATGTGAAACATGCCTTGAACTACTGTGTCCTTTCAGACTCATACTATGGTTTCCCCTCAGGCAGGAAAGCCTACCCTTTGCCTATTGAAATCTAGCTACCTTTTAAGGCCCAGACCAATTAAGATGTACTCCATAAGTCTTTCTTCGCCTCTGTTATGAATAGATCCCTTACTACTCATCTCTTGATAGCAGTCAATTTGTACTGCTAACAACAACACATATGCTGGAATTATAGTCATTTGTTTATAGTTGCTATTGCTCCATCACATTTTGCTCCCCCTCAATGGCATAGACCATGTCATATCCAACTCTATTTTGCCAGACGGCCTGTTTGCTACATAATAGGCTCTATGTAAGTTATTCATGAATCGATGTATTGATGAATTCATTGAAAGTTCAAAAAGTAGTAGATTGCATAAACATGAATGTTAGCAAAAATAACTTTAAAATATGCCAAAATATTCACATGCTGCCACTGGATTGAGGGCTTCGGTTAATATTGCAAAAAGCTATCTTTAATAGCTGTCGGATGATATTAAATAGCTATTTTTAGGATTTAAAGCCATTTAAATTCAGAACTTCTAGTGACTTAACTGTGCCACCTGCCTTCTGTTTGTCCCCTCCAATGGCCAAAAATGAACATTACAAGAAGATTGCAACAGTGAGAAATGAATGCGCATGGGCCTACTCCCCCCTGTGCCTTCTTGAGAGATTACCTTGGGATAGTTTCTTTTGACCAAAGGTCCTGGCTCCTGTCAGGAGGGCCCCTCCCAAGCTCTCTCTCCTTGTTCTGATAACTGCCTCTTCCTCTTGCCCTTCAGGCTGAGGTATGCTATTTAAGCCTCTCTGTTACTACTCCCAGGAGGCTGCACTGTTTCTTGCAGCATTTCTCTATCCCACTCCTGCCATTATAATTAGTCCCTTTAGTAAACTCTGTTCCAATTTTTCTATCTGATGGTATCATCTATTTTCCGACAGGATCCTGACTGAAACATCTACAAACGTGTATGGGTTTGTGGTGCACATACGTTGTGTATCTACAAAATGACAATTGTCAACAGCCATAGGAATTACTAAAACTAACAAATGACTATCTTTTCCTTAGAGTATTATAGAAACAATCTTAATTAATTTAATCACCAATAATTTTATTCAATGAGTGAGCATTAACTTCAGTTCTGCTTTTAGCCATTACTATATAGCAAAGAACAGCGATTAATAGACACATGTATATACATACATGTATTCCTAAGCCCTTCTTTTCAAAATATAAAAAGTCTATACACCAGTTATTCTAACTGATAATTGTGAGTCATAATTACATCTTTGATTACTTTTTAAAAATCCTATGATAGTACTTAAACTGCTTGCCAACCTTTCCAAATGCTGAAGTAACTTGTTATTCTATAAGTAGGCAAAACTTAGTTTTTCTTTAATATGTATGCACTACTTCTTGTCTTGTTAGATTCTAAAGAGACCCTATATTAATACACAATATGTAGTTTATTAAGGGCTTGGATGATAAAACCATTAATAAAATGTCCACTTAAAATAATATTTTTCAGAAGTTTGTCAAGAAGTAAAATTGACAAATTATATAGTATTGGTCTCCTGGTGGGAGATTATGCAAAATCAACAAAGAGAAACTGTGAAAATACAGTTTTCTGTCTTAAGCCTTAAAAAAACACATCCTTACACAGTCTATTCTAAAGAATTGTATTTTAGAAGGGAACATCATTTTTTTTTAGTATTCTTAAATGCTTTTCTCTAGATAAAATATGACTGTACCAATTTGAATCCAATTTTGTAATTAAAAATTGCTCCCCCTCTGTGAACTTGTAGTAATGTTTCATCCAAAAGCAGATTATTACAACCAAATTACAGACCCCTAAAAAGAAGGGGGGCATTATAAATGGAAACACCCACACAACCTTAAGTACAATATAGCAGTGCAAACAGCATTGCTCTAATGACAGTAATCCTGCTTGCCTTAGCTGTATTCATGCAAATGACAATTTAGTACAGATGTGGCACACATTTGCATGGTTAATGGCATCATTTTTTGTCCTTTTCCACTACTCTATACTATGATCAGCTGTTATGCTTAACATTACAAATTCTATGTGCTGTTCCTAACATTAGTAGAAACATAAGGCTGGTAGTTTCCTTGTCAGTGATTTAACTGAAACATGCATATGCACAAAAAAGCAGGAGATGTAGGAGGGGTGGGGTGGGGAAAGGTGGTTAGTGCCTGGCTGAGGCTTTCTCTTTTAAGACATTCCCTTTCAAGGATGACTCTGGAATAGAAACAATTTTTAATATATGAAGATCCTCAATAGTTTTCCTGTTTCAACAACATATTGAGAATATTCCACATGTAAGTGCAACTCACAGTTCCTGCCTAGATTTGTGTATACATCTCTCTCCATTCCATTGTAAATAGTGCATCTCAATTCAGAGAAAGAGCATGTTCATTCTTTGGAAGATTTTATAGCAATGAATATGCAAAATAAAGGTCAGTTGAAGAAGGTAACTAATCCACACATAACACATTACTCTTGTTATTAACATTTCCTAATGCTAAAATTGCCAGTATAAAACAACGAGCACCATATTGAGAAGCAGATATGTTCCTCAGCAAGAAAAGTGGTAAGTAATCTAGTGTTTTGATGCACTTGGGGAATATATTACATACAGACAGAGAGTTAAACCTTATTCCATGGTGAAACAAAATACGATGGCATTGTTTTACACATGACATTGTAATAAAATTTATTGATTTGAAGAATTTGTAGGTGATTTTTTTATTTTCTGATTTTTAAATCTGGAGAGAACATTTCAAATGTTATATTTTTCTTATGATTTCTAAATTTAAGAATTTTACCAGTTATTAAACCTGACACTAAACGAAAGCAGCCTTTATTCTTAGTTCAACATTTTCTTGTGCTTCTCCATTCTGTCTTCATTTGCTTCTTTTACTCTCTATAAAACTCCACTCCAACACATACTCAATCATCTATCATCTCCTGCAGTCTAAAGATCTCCTTTCCTTTAAAGTGCATTCTCTTATATGGCAGACACCATTTAGTATTCTTGTATTTTACAAAGTGTCCCATTATTCATGTATAATTTATATATTTTTATATATATAAGTATTTATATATATGTACATATATGTATGTATATATGTATATATACATTGTTTTACTATATGTAGTTATGCAAATGTGTATATATATATTTATATGTATAAATTTATACATATAAATATATATATACACATTTGCATAACTACATATAATAAAATATATATACATATAAATATATATATTTTTATATATTTATATTTGTATAACTATGTTATACAAATATAAATACTTATATAAATACAGTTATATATGTTATATATATAAAACTGTTATACAAATATAAATAGTTATATAAATATAGTTATATAAATATTGCATAGCGATATAAATATTTATATTTGTATAACTATAGTTATACAAATGTATATATATATAGTGTATAACTATATATAGTTATACAATATATAGTTGTATGATTATTTATATACATTTGTATAACTATATATAGTTATATATTTATATAATATATATTGGTATAGCTATATATATAGTTATACAAATACTCATTTGTATAACTATATATAGATATAGTTATACAAATACTCATGTCAGTTGTACTTTGAAAGAATAATTTTATCATTAAAGAGATTTGGGCAGGGGGGAGGTCAAATTGAGTTAGAGTTTCCTTTCTGTGTAAATAAAGAATTTAAATAATCAAATACAAGGTACTTTGTCTATATCTTTGGTGACTATTAGAGCAATAATCAAATTTTAAAGAAAATAAAATATTTTATGTAGCTGAGTTGTACATAATCAAATTTACTCTTTTATATTAAAAATTAATTACTGTTTGACCTAACTACAACAAATATTTAAAAGGAATGATACTTTATATATGAAGGCTTGAAGGTTGCAAAATGACTTTCTGATGTTATCCAATTTTATCACATTTTTTAACAAATAAATATGTGAGAAGAGCAAAAAGTTCAACTGTTTATCTCCAATTTAAAAGTGAGAAAGGGGAGGCTCAAGAACTCAGTGATTATTTTTTACATGATTGGAATATAGTAGATCAATATTGTGTCCTTCATCTCCTCCCCTCATACAACACAAACAGCATATTTTACTTCAAAATAGCTATTTGTTGTAATTACTAAGCATGCAAATATTTGAAAAAGTAGGCCTATTACCTACCAAGTGTCAAATATTTAGATATTTAGAAGAGTACAGATTTTAGCTTGTATTTTTCTCCTATCTGTGCATACTTAAAAGTATTCAGGCTACATGTTAACTAATTTGTTTACCTGTTTAGTTTTCAGCATTTATTCAACTGTTTCACTTTGGGAAACATACCAACTTCCCCATAAGCACAAGTAAATTAGAAGAAAATTTATTTTTATCATAATAAAGCAAAATGTTCTCAATTAGAGTGACTTTTGTGCTGACTTTATATAAGATTTAAAGTATACAATAGTTCTATTTTTAATTTTTGAAGAACTTTCATTCTAATCTTCATAGGTGATATGGCTTGTCTCTGTGTCCCCACCCAAATCTCATCTTGAGCTATAATCCGAATTTGTCAAGGATGAGACCTGGTGGGGAAGTGAGCAGTTGCCCCCATGCTGGTCTGGTGGTAGTGAGTGAGTCCCCATGAAAGCTGATGGTTTTAAAGTGTGGAACTTCCTGTTGCTCACAGTCTCTCTCTCTCTCTTGCCACCTTGTGAAGAAGATACTTGCTTTTCTTTCTCTTTCCAGCTTGACGGTAAGTTTCCTGAGGCCTCTCCAGCCATGCTAAACTGGGAGTCAACTAAACCTCTTTTTTAAAAAAATAAATTATCCAGTCTCAGGTAGTATCTTTACAGCAATGTGAAAACAGATTAATACAGATAATTGGTATAGAGAGTGATGCACTGCTATAACGATGACCTAAAAATGGGGAAGTGACTTTGGAACTGGATAATAGGCAGAGGTTGAAACAATTTGGAGGGCTCAGAAGAAGACAGAAAGATATAGGAAAGTTTGGCACTTCCTAGAGACTTGTTGAATGATTTTGACCAAAATGCTGATAATAATTTGGACAATGAAGTCCAGGCTGAGGTGGTCTCAGATGGAGATGAGGAACTTATTGGGAACTGGAGCAAAGGTCACTCTTGCTATTCTTTAGCAAAGAGACTGGTGGCATTTTTACCCTGTCCTAGAGGTCTGTGGAACTTTGAACTGGAGAGAGATGATTTAGGATATCTGGCAGAAGAAATTTCTAAGTTGCAAAGCATTCAAGAGGTGGCCTGAAGTTTCCTGAAAATGTACAGTTATATGTGTTCACAGAAACATTATTTGAAATTTGGAACTTATGTTTAAAAGAAAAGCATAGTATAAAAGTTTGAAAAATTTTTAGCCTTACCATTCAGTAGAAAGAAAAACTGATTTTCTAGGAAGAAATTCATGCCAGCTGCAGAAAATTACCTAAGTAATGAGGAGCTGAATGTTAATTGCCAAGACAATGGGAAAAATGTCTCCAGGGCATTTCAGAGATCTTCATGGCATCCCCCTTTTATCATGAGCCCTGAGACCTAGGATGGAATAATGGTTTTCTGTGTGGGGCCCAGGGACCTGCTTCTCTGTGCCGCCTCTGTACTTGATGCCCTGCAATCCAGCTGCTTCAGCTCCAACCATGGCTAAAAGGGGCCAAGGTACATACAGCTCTAGCCATTGCTATAGAGGGTACATACTCCGAGCCTTGGCAGCTTCACATGGTGTTGGACCTGAGGGGGGTGCACAGAAGACAAGAATTGAACTTTGGGAACCTTCACCTAGATTTCAGAGGATGTAGGGAAACATCTGGATGTCCTGGAAGAAGTCTGCTGCAGGGGCAGAGACCTCATGGACAACCTCTACTAGAGCAATGCAGAGGGGAAATGTGGGGTTGGAGCCTCCATACAGAGTCCCTGGTGGGGCATCACCTAGTGGAACTGTGAGAAGAGGGCCATCATCCTCCAGACACCAGAATGGTAGATCCACTGACAGGTTGCACCATGCACCTGGAAAAGCCACAGGCACTCAAAGCCAACTGGTGAAAGCAACTTCAGGGGCTGAAGCCTTCCAGCCACAGGGATGGAGCAGCCAAAGGCTGTGGGAGCCCAACCCTTGCATCAGCATGATCTGGATGTAAGACATGGTGTCAGTGGAGATTTTGGAGCTCCAAGATTTAATGACTGACCAGCTGAGCTTTGGACTTTTGGGGCCTGTGGCCCCTTTGTTTTGGCCACTTTCTCCAATTTATAATGGGAACATTTACCCACCTCCTGTACCGGCATTGTATCTTGGAAATAACTAACTTGCTTTTGATTTTACAGGCTCATAGGTAGAAGGGAGTTGCCTTGTCTCAAATGAGACTTTAGACTTGGACTTTTGGGTTAATATTGAAATGAGTTAAGACTTTGGGGGACTGTTGGGAAGGCATGATTGGTTTTAAACTGTGAAAAGGGCATGAAATTTGGGAAAGGCCAGAGGTGGAATGATACAGTTTGGTGCTGTGTCTCCATCCAAATTCATCTCTAATTGTAATCTTCATGTGAGGGACCTGATAGGAAGTGATTGGATTATGGGGATGGTTGCCTCCATGCTGGTCTGGTGATAGTGAGTGAGTTCTCACAAGATCTGAGCGTTTTAAGGTGTGGTACTTCACATTACTCGCCCTCTTGCTCTCCTACCGCCTTGTGATAAAGGTACTTGCTTCTCCTTCCACCATGATTGTGTTTCCTGAGGCCTCTCCCACAATATGGAACTGTGAGTCAATTAAACCTCTTTTGTTTATAAATTATCCAGTCTCAGGTAGTATCTTTATAGCAATATGAGAATGGACTAATACAGTAGTTGCTTCATTTTACATTCCCAACAATAGTATATGAGGGTTTCGGTTTTACCATATAATTGGAAACATTTGTTAATTTTTGTTTTCTTTTTTCATAATAGTCATTGCAATATGTGTGAAGTGATAGCCTATTGTAGTTTTTATTTGCATGTTCCTGATAATTAATGATGTTGAGCATCTTTTCATCTATCTGTTGGCTATTAGTGTGTCTTCTGTAAAGAATATCTGTACAAATCTTTTGCCCACTTTTTAACTGGGTTATTTGGTTTTTTAATTATTGAGTTTACATTCCTTTTCTGGATTATATATCCAAAACTATTGAAATCAGAATCTCAAGGAGATATCTGCATGCCCATGTTCATTGCAGCATTATTTACAATAGCCAATATATGAAAACAACTGATGTCCATTAAGAATTAATGAAAAAAATGTGGCATACATATAAAAGGGAATGTTTTCCATCATTATAAAAAAGAAATTCTGCCATTTGATGAACCTGGAGGATATTATGCTAAGTGAAATAAGACATTCACAAAAGGACAAATATTATAAAAGGATATCTATAGTGGTCAATCCATAGGAGAAAAAAAACATAATAATGACTTCCAGGGCTATAGGGTGAGAAAAATGGAGAATTGTTCAACGGGTATAACATTCCAGTGATGTTAGATATGTTCTAGAAATATACTATATGACAAACCTATGATTAACAATACAGTACTGTATACCTCAAAATTTGTTGAAAGAGTAGGTTACATGTTAACGAGTTCTTACCATTGAAACAAAAACAAAACAAAAGTGCAGAAGGAAACTTTGAGAGGTGTTGGATGTATCTATTACCTTGATTGTGGTGATGATATCAAGCGTGTTTGAATATGTTCAAATCATCAAACTGTACATGTCAAATATACATATCACTTACACCTCAATAAAGCTGTTATAAAAAAGAAAGAAAAGAAAATGCCAAGGAATATAAAAAAAATCCTAAAATTAATAAGTGAGATTTACAAGGTCACAGGATTCATGCAAAATTTAAACCATATTTTTTAAATAGTGGAAATGGATAATTAAAAAATAAAGTGTTTTAAAAGGAATATTTATAACAGCTCATAAATTCTTAGATATAAATCTAACAAAACATGTACAGGTATATGAAAAAATAGAAAATACTAATGAAAGAATAAAATTAGTCCTAAATAATTGGGTAGACATAAAATGCCCAGAGATTTGTGGACTCCACAAAGTAAAGATGTCAGTTTTATCCAGATGGATTCTGGATTTACTGAAATTTCAATAAAATTATAGTAAATCTAAAATTCTGTTTCTAAATTTTATGTAATTTTAAGCCGTGTAAGGAGAGCAAGTGAAATAGAATAGCTAAAACAATTTAGATGAAATATACAATAGAAAGAATCTATCCTTATAAGAATTACTCTATCCTTTATAGCAAGTCACACATTAAGACCTGCTATAAAGCTACAGTCATCAACACAATGTGGTATCAGTGATGAGACAGAAGTATAGATCAATGAAGTAGCAGAGAGAAACCAGATATAGATCAATGCAATTATGGCCAATTGTCAACAAAACTGCAAATGGAAAAATAATAGATTTTCAACAACCATTTCTGAAACAGTTGGATATACATGCACCAAAAAAAAAAGCAAGCAAAAACCCTCAACCTAATCTTCATACTTTACACAAAAGTAAACATAGATATATATGCAAGATAAAAAATATAATATATTTAGAAAAAAATCTTAGTGCCTAACACTTTGGGTTAGGCAAAGTGTTCTTAGAAGAAGAATAAAAAGAAAAAAAGATCAACTGGATTCAGCAAAGTTGATAATTTTTGTTTTATAAAAAATGGTTAATAGAATAAAAATCACAAATCTAGCAAAGGAATACATACATAAAAATGTATAAGGAATGCACACATACATATATACATTTATGTATGTACACATGTATTTATATAAAGAATTAAGTTAAAAATTTAAAAAACGGTGATCAAATTAAAAGTGGGCAAAATGTTTGAACAGGCATTTCACCAAGGAAGATTTAAAGATGACAAATAAGCATATAGAAAAATGTTCATCGTAATTAGCCATTTGGAAAATGTAAATTAAAACTAGAATGAATTACTACTACATACCCTTGAGTAGTTAAAATTAAAATGCTGATAATGTCAAGTACTAACAAGTTGGTGGAGCATCTGTAACTTGCACACATTTTTGGTGAAAATGCAAAATAATATAGCCATTCTGAAAAACAGTTTGGAAGTTTCTTATAAAATTATACATACTTTCATCATATGGCCAAAAATTATTACCCCTATATAGCTAGAAATAAAAATTATTTTCACACAAAAATCTGTATAAGAATGTTTACAGCATCTGTGTTCCTATAATGTAGTTCAGTTAAGCAATGTTTTAAAAAAGTCAGTTTTTGATACATCTGAAACCTTGGATGTAACTTGAATGCATTATGCTGAGTGAAAGAACTCAAATAGTTACATGCTGTGAGATTGCATTTATACCACATTCTCTAAAATACAGAAGTACAATGTTAGTGAACATATCAGTGGTTGACATGGGTTAGATGCATGGATGTATGGGGGGTGGCAGGGATTACAAAGGAATAAAGCAAGTAATATTTTTAAAGGTGATGAATTTTTTCTGAATTGTAATTTTGATGATGTTTAATTCCATACATGTTAATATTCATGGAACTCTATACCAACGTGTAGTATAATCTATTACCAATAGATACCAATCACAATATTCAATTATGGTATAATTTATCGTTAAAAATTAAAATAATTTTAAAAAGAAAACTGCACAAAATCACTGATAATAAAAATTGATAAATTGTTTACATTTTATTTAGTTGTTTTTTGTTTGTCAGCATAAACAGGAAGCTATAAAAGTGTAACTATGCCTACACTCATTTCATGCTTTTTGAAAAGATCCTACAATTTAGAATTTCAGCATTTTTATAATTTTAGTGTTTAACTTATCATCATTACAGTAGTAAAATCAATCTTATTTAGTCATAAATCAATTAACTTTTAATAACCCAATTGAACATGGTTATAAACCTATGCTACAATCTAATAGTAAAAGAAAATAGTCTTTTAATTTTTTTATATAAATGATACTTTCCTCGAGTAGCCTACCCTCCGAGGAGCAAGAAAAAGTAACAAAAATCAAAACTGAAATTATAGTTCAATCTGGTTAAATATATCAGTAATCCCTTAAGGAACCTACTCATTCTCTTTTACAAAATGCTGAGTCTTTTCAAGTTCTCTGCCCCTCTCCAGAAGTTTCTGGAGATAAGGGGATTGTGTGTAGTTTTCATGAAGTTGTGGGGGATGGAGGTTAAATATGCTCCTAAACTCCACCTTGTGTTCTCCAGATCATCAGGGTTTCTCTAATGGAACTAGTCTGGGCTTCTCTCTGGATTGGTAACTGAGATCTGAACTTTTCATTCCTGATCATCATACTGGTATCTGATGCTGAAGTAATTGCAAGACCTGACCTTGGATTTTTAATTTGTTAGTTTGGCTAGTACACATGTCGGCAGGCTCGTTGGTTTCACTTTGGATCTTATTGGATGTGAAATTTCTCTCAGCATTTGCCATGTTTCTTTACCTGGCTCACAGCTCAGCCAGTCTACACCACAGCTTCTGCTCTAGTACCATCTCATGCTTTGCTATGATAGTCTATACAGTAGGCATTCTAAGTATCTGCTCTGCTCCTTTACATAGTTTAACTGTATGACATACATGAGCATTTGAGTCTCAGTCATACCATGCAGGACTCAAGAGGCACTCAGGAAAGCAGCATTCCTGCCTTCCTTCTACCTTAATCAGTTTTTCCTTGAGACGCTTTTTGACATGGCCACTCCCAAAATTCTATTATAGGGTAACTTTCAAGAAAATCTCCTTCAAATATTTCAAATGTGAAGTGTGGCGATGCTTTGCCTTGACATTTCATGATGTTATACACTTCTCCATTCTGGGACCAAACATGGAGAGAGAATATCAAAACACATATGTTTTAACCTCTGTCTTTCTTACGTGGATCACCTGTCTTGTCCCATCAATCATAATGATGGGAATAGGCATTGAATTCCTTCCTTCTTATTCCTAGATCCAGTAACTATCTAAATACTGGATCCTTCACTTCTTCAGCAACCTGTTTAGAAGTGGTCTAGTATGCTTCTTGTTAAATTTCAAAGCTAAATAAATTAAAATATTATTTTCTCTCTTTGGAAAACCTGGCTTTCAAGCCCATTTTTTTTTTTTTTGCTTTAAACTTGAAAATCCTACTTTAGGTGTCAGAGGTTATGTATTAATCCTTTCTTTTTCATATAGTTTATTAGTTAGATGTTTGTTATAGACAACACAAGCAACTTTTTGAAACCTACAAAGAAAATTATTCATTGCCAGATATTTAATGTCTGAAAATGTCATCAATAGAGCTTGCTTCTTGCCAAAATTCCACAAACAACTCTTCATCTCCAGAATCGCACTGCAAGATGCAGCTCCATTGTTCAAAATTGGGAAGTTGCTTAAGTAGGAAAGATGCCACAATCAGGAAACTGCTGCTATTGCTAAAGGAAAGTCTCTAAATCAAGCAGTCATCAAATGTAGAGCCATATTACTGGTGACATACTTCAGTAGAGTGGATGCTTCACAGCTTGCCTTTTTCCACTTTGTACAATTCCAAATTCAAAGAATGCATGAGAACATATAATGAATGGTAACAAAATAAAATCTTGAATCCTGGTAATAAGAAAATATGAAAACAATTTTAAATTTGTCAGCATCTGTACTTTAAGAAAATACAATAGAAAGAAGTTGAAATAGATACTAAATGAGCTAATCAAAGGTGTCTATTAATGCAAAGCATTAAAATAGTGTATTAGCAAAAAACAAGCAAGCCCATTCAAAAGTGGGCGAAGGATATGAACAGACACTTTACAAAAGAAGACATACATGAAGCCAACAAACATATGAAAAAATGCTCATCATCACTGGTCATTAGAGAAATGCAAATCAAAACTACATTGAGATACCATCTCACGCCAGTTAGAATGGCGATCATTAAAAAATCTGGAGACAACAGATGCTGGAGAGGATGTGGAGAAATAGGAACGCTTTTACACTGTTGGTGGGAGTGTAAATTAGTTCAACCATTGTGGAAGACGGTGTGGCGATTCCTCAAGGACCTAGAAATAGAAATTCCATTTGATCCAGCAATCCCATTACTGGGTATATATCCAAAAGACTATAAATCGTTCTACTATAAGGACACATGCACACGAATGTCCATTGCAGCACAGTTTACAATAGCAAAGACCTGGAACCAACCCAAATGCCCATCGATGATAGACTGGACAGGGAAAATGTGGCACATATACACCATGGAATATTATGCAGCCATCAAAAACGATGAGTTCGTGTCCTTTGTAGGGACATGGATGAACCTGGAAACCATCATTCTCAGCAAACTGACACAAGAACAGAAAATCAAACACCGCATGTTCTCACTCATAGGCGGGTGTCGAACAATGCGAACACATGGACACAGGGAGGGGGAGTATCACACACTGGGGTCTGTCGGGGGGAAAGGGGAGGGATATTGGGGGGTGGGGAGTTGGGGAGGGATAGCATGGGGAGAAATGCCAGATATAGGTGATGGAGAGGAAGGCAGCAAATCACACTGCCATGTGTGTACCTATGCAACAATCTTCCATGTTCTTCACATGTACCCCCAAACCTAAAATGCAATAAAAAAAAATAGTGTATTAGCAAGAGTAGTTTTAATATATTTAAAATATCTTATTTGCTATTTACTTATTAGTATTTACACACTACAGTTTAAAAAATAAATGCATCCTCTTCATACACATAGGTGACTCAAGGTAACAAGAGAGAAGGTTATGCACACTAAAAATTCATAGGAGAAAACCTCATTAATGTAGGCCTGTTATGTTTGTACATTAATATAATTTTTTAAGACAGACACAAATTAAGATAGGCTCACAGTTTTCCTGACCTTATTATATCTGAAATATTATAATAGTCAAGATTACTTAGTGGACATTTGCCATTTGTTTAAATCCACCCAAAATGGAATTGTAAATAGTCTAAATGCATATCTCAGAATTTACCTTTCTCTACAGCTAATTTCTCTTCTCCAGTCTCATTATCTTTGACTCATTGTATTGTCTTCTACTTCTTCTTTCCTAGATTTTTCCATTAAATTATCTTACTTGACTCCCTTTACTCTTCATCTTACCTTTCATCTTTTCTTTACCTTTTGTTTTTTCATTATTCTGGCTATATTTGTATTACCTGAACATTTGGAAAGCATTATTCTACTTTTATAACATTGCCTTATTAGCAGTTAAATTGACTTGAAATATTTAATCATGTGTGTATATTTTAATAACATGCTGAAAATTAATGTAATGACTAGCCTATTTCCAAAGATTGAATGCTTACTTTAATTCTCTCTTTGATAATAATAGAATCAGATCCCTATCCAATAGAAATGAATCAATCATAGAGGAAGATGATGCAGTTCCTGGTTGCTTGCACTGCTTTAATGTATTTATACTACCTATTTTATCACACTTTATAAATCCCCAACAATGCCTAGAAAGATTTTATCACAGTAAATACTTAATTCTTATTTATTAGAATTTGGCTATGGGTTTTTTCACTTTACTCCTAGTATTTTTGACAAAATTCCAAAGAAGATTCAACATTAACAGAGTAATTAAAACTGGGCAGATAAATGAGCAAAGAGAGCAAGGCATTAAATAACTGAACAAACAAAGAATTCCAAATAAATAGCTTAGAAGTAGGAGTGATACATTTCCTTTTGATCTTTACCAACAAGTGGAATTGCTGGATTGTATGATAGTTCTATTCTTAATTTGCTGATGGACCTCCATACTGTTTTCTATAATGATTGTACCAATTTATACTCCCACCAACAGTGTGCAAGGGTTGTCTCTTCTCCACACCCTATTTCGTGTTTTTTAAATAATTATTTTTGTAATATGTATTATTTATAACTTTCCAGACTACTATAATTAAAAGCATTTTTGCTCTTTATTGATAATGTGTATCCTTATTTTGAATATTTATTATTAAACATTGTAATAACACAAATCTGTGTGAATTTTTGTGTGTCCAAGCTTCCTTCTTCAGTAGTAAGTGGTCACTTCCACTTTACTCATCCGTTTCTTGTGGATTTCAGTTTCTAATCCCTGATGGGATTGAAAATCAGATCACTATTCAGCTTAAGCTTTGAATAATACAGTAGTTTATAAATTCTTAAAGGTGGTTCCAACAAGTATATTATATACCTTTAGCTCACACTAAAGCTGTAAAGTGTTTGGTGTACTCAGATACCTAGTCTATGAATTTTCTAATAATTTAGGGGAGGTTTCCAAACTGAGTAGTATTAAAATATTAAGGAAATAAAAAATAACATTTGAGTCTGCAAAATCAAAGTAATTAGCAATAAGAGAGATGATTTAAGTAGTTTCAGGGAAACATTTCCTTTATTATAGATGAGCATGGTAAATCAGTGCATGAGAGACTAAAGAATGATTTTAGATGTGTTATGCAATGTCCAATAGAATTTAGATCACAGAAAGCTTTATATTTGAACAGTGAAATATACCTAGAGTATTCACAGATACCTGAGAATAGCTAGGCAAATATGTTTTCAAATAAAATACAAAGTTTATACTTGTTTTGATTAACAGGATGGTACAGTTCAATGATTAAATGAGCCAACTTTGGAATCAAGATTTCTTGGACTGAAAATCAAGCTCCTCCGTTGGCCAAGCTATTTAACCTACATGTGCCTCAGTTCCCTCATCTATATGTGAGGGAAAGTTACACTTTCTTATAATGCTTTTGTTAGCACTGGCAGAAGATAGCTCATGTGAAGCATATTAGAAGAATACTTAGTGTTCAGTATCCAACAGGTTTTATTATTAAACTACAGAGAAAATTTCAAAAGAAAAATCAAGAGGTTCTTCACTAGTTTAATTTTTCTACAAATGATAAAATGTTTCTGATTATATATGCTATGAATTTGTTTAATGTCTTGTTGAGGCATCTGAAGTGTGTGTGCATGTAAATGTTGGCACATTTCTGAACACAATTTATACCGAGTAGAAAGAGAGTCACTAATATTTGTTAAATTGCTTTTCTAAAGCTGCAAAAGTTGGTAGCATGTTTTCCAAAGGGTGCTTTATTCACACCAACTAATTAAGTGAATGGGCTTTCTGGTTTTAATTAAGTGGTGTGTTTGTATATGTATATGCTTGTTTATATACTCAGCAGCAATAAGGGTGAGATTTTAATATAGAAAGGAAGAAATAGCCACTAAGAAAGTTCAAACCCATTCAATTAAAAATCCTAACCTGATAGTTTTATGCAATGCAAAGTTAATGGACTGGTTCGATTCCATAAAGTGGTACTTTTTTTTATCATCTGAAATGGCTCATGGATCTCATATGAACATACCTAATATTTCTGGAGCATTAACTCTTCAGAGGTATAATCACACTGTGTATCAATAAAGATAAAATACGTGGTAAGTGAAATTTTACTTTCTGGCTGCTTTGGGATTATGTGGCTAATGACCATCAGGCAGACACTCAGGCAATTACAATGGGGAGATTTCTTAGCTCTGAAAGCACAGGCAAGATTCCAAAATGCGCAAAACAAGCAGAGCATAGAGTAGGGGCAAAGGTGGTATATTCATGTATGAGTGCAAGTTTTGGTTTTCAGGAGTTCAAGCAGCAAGTCTATTCAGAATATTGTTATAAAGCAGATAGAAGACAAAAGAATAATTGAAATAACTGGAATGTACATAGGCTAACGGCATTGCCTTATGTGGTGTGATTCTGTGGAAAGATTATTAGACTTGCAAAAGTGAGGACTCACAGTTCTGCCACCAAATAAGCTGAGTGGCTTTGAACAAGCCACTTGACTTATCTCTGGGCCTCAGTTTTCCCATTGATAGATTAAAGACACTCACAAACATTGGTTAAGTGCCTGCAATGTGCCAGCTATTGAGCTAAGCTTGCGATGCTAGAAAAGACCATCCCTTTTCTGGATTAGGAGGTTTACATTTTAAAGAGGCACTAAACAAGGACAGTGAGGTGCTACAAGCTCTGCAGTTTTATTTACCCTAAATGGGAAGAAACATGGAGAGGAAGAAAAGTGTGCAATTTGAGTTGCAAATGGAGGCAAAGGTGCACTATGTCATCTGATATGATTGTACCTCTCATTGATAAGAATCAGGTAATTGTCCTGAGCCTTGTGGAGTTGTTAGTTGGTTGGTTGCAATAGCTTCTAACATAATTGATCTGCTAAGAAAGAATTCTTTATGAACTCTCTCATGTAAATGCCCTTACAATTGTCAATGTCTATAATTCTACAAGATCAGCTCTATGGCATCCTTGAAGTACCTATGAACTTTCAAGTTTTATGTTTAGACTTTATCTTCTATAGGATCATTGTTGGAAACATTATTCAATGATAATGATGTAAAATCAATAGAAATAGAAACATGACAAGTGTTCCAACAATTAAAATAAAATATTGCTTTCTGTTTAAAAGAGCATATAGTCACCTTTCAAGTTAAACTTTGGTCTTACAATCCATTTTAATGATATAAGAGAAAATAAGCTTAATTAAGTTCACTGGAAAGTCCTCAAAAGAGCAGATCAGAATATTGGTCACTAAGTTATGGTCCAGGTAGAATTTCATAGCCCACAAATTGCTGAAGCTCTCTGAATATCTGAACAGTCAGAAAAATCTATTTAGAATTATGCATATGACAGACTAGAATGTGTCCTAAGAATAGCTTACATCACATCAAGAAGAAAAGCACCAGATGATTACTTTTAGTCAATTCTATTTTTGTACTGTAGGTACTGATTAAAAGCTTCTAACATAACGGAAGTAGCTGTTGCATCACAACGTATTATCAAATTTTAGAACTGGAAGGAATTGAACATGCATCTAATATAATTCCTTTGGACGAGGTCCAGAGAAATAAAAGACACACTCAAGTTCACACAAATATACAATTCTGACTCTTATATTCAGTGCTCTTCACATGTATTTTGCTGCTTTGTTGTAACAGTAAATACAGATTCAAAAGTTTGGGGAACTTGTGAGTTGAGAGAACAAATCATAATAAAGCAAACCTAATAAAAGAAAATCTGTATTTGCACACATGATTAAATGTGAGCGATTTTTATCTTTGCAAAAGGATTCACTGAAAGCTTCCTTTAAGTGGTAAACTGTTTTTTCAAGATTGTTATTGGTTTGTATTATATTAATAGCACTATTCATGTATTACATAAAAAACACCTATTCATTAACTGTCTTTGAGTTATTGGAGTGATTTCTTTTCTGATGATTCTGAATTTGTTAATGGACAGATAATGCAGAGAGAAAACTTGATTAAAGCCCTGGCAACAGATGATACTATGACTATACTTCAACTAACATGTCATGTTATAAATAGTCATTTTAATATTTATGGTACTTACTTTTGTGTAGGGATATGGGAAAAACCTCTCAAAAGCTATCATCCAGGTTTTAATATAAGGAGGAACAAGCCTAGGGCAGGACTGGGAAAATGGGAGAAAAGTATAGAAGTATCTGGCACTGTTGGTTGGTCAGGAAATAAGACACTAACAAAGAAAAAATTTTTAAAAGGTTGATTATTATATCTACATGTTTTATAAAATACCACTGCTATAAAATATATGATAAAATCTGAGTTTTTCTTATGCAGTCTTTTTTCCAAATCTTTTCAACATGTTCTTAACATCCATGATGTTTAGCAAATCTTAAACATTGTTGAAAATATACCATTTTAGGTAATATGCTGTTTTTCCATTTCTATATATTCCACTAAGTGCCTGCCACTTAGTAGACACTTAACATAAATTTGTTGAATGAATACATGAATATGTGTTGATTTTAATGTAGACCCATTTTAAAATATCAGAAAAATCATTCAATTTCTTAGTCTTTAAATAGCTTATTAGAGGAATAAATTCTAACTGAAAATGATAATAACTACAAACTTTATTATCTCCTGTTTATTATGGGTATTACACAGCAAGTGGACACCAATATATCATTTGTTCAGTAGTCATAACTACAATGGATTTTCTTACATCAGTAAAACCAATTTAGCAAAGAAGTTTGGTCAAACTATCAAAGAGTGCCTTACCAATAACCAGGTAATGCCTTTTAACTGTGTTCAAGACCCTACATACTAAGTGGCTTAGGTTGTGATCGCAAAACCTAGATGAACTGAAAACTGCACTCCAAAACTACACAGATCATCTCATCTTCATTGGATAGGTCCCATAACTAAGGAAGCATATGTGGGTCTTATGATTTTAGAATATAGATGATATCATCAATACGATAGAAGAACTTCAATAAACACCCAAGTAAATATATGGAAGCTCACTATTACTATAATTTTGAAAATGTAAGGCATTTGACATAGAATTAATTTCACTTTTACAAATCACATACTTTTAAATGCCAGTCTTTTGCTATTTTGATAGCCGATGCATGTAGGTAAGCAGTATTTAGAATGCTCTATTGAAGAAGAAATCCTGGTCAGATTACTTGCATTAGCTTTGGATGCTCTTTGTTAACTATACGTCTAGAAATACAGAGAAGCCTGAGGCCACATTGAAGAGTAATTGAATGACTTGATTCTTGGTAGTAAATTGCAGAAATTAAAGAATAATTTCCCACACCATGTTTATTGACCTCATGAAAGCTATTAATGTCATTAAAAGGCCTGGCTGCACAAAGATAGTCAAGTAGCATGGTTGACTTAGCTTTTGCTTCTGTATCCCTCTATCACAGCTGGGGTCATTACATTCATTCTTTCATTGATTAAATAAATATTTATTGAGTGCACGCTATGTGCCAAGCTTCCCACTTGGTGCAGGAGTGACAAGGAGTGAATAAGATGTGATTCCTTAAGCAGATGAACACTAGTAACTTAGAAGAATTATACTAATAGCAGCCTTATTTGACCTTGCATGCAGACTCAAGTAGCTGTGTAACCCTCTTGACTTCTCATCTCGGACTCATTGCCTTACTTCCTGGCCTTGAACTTCACTTATTTTGGGGGATCATTTTGTACATGTTTGCTGTCAGGCCCTCCTAAACACTGGAATTCTGCTTCAGATCCTCAGAATTCATGGCACACCTTTTCTCTATGATCCTGTTCTCCACATTATTAGCTATGCTATCATTAAGCATCTAAAAATTGGTTATTGCCAGATTCCTTTGATAGCCTGTTTCTCTTTCATTCTGAGAGACTGAGATAGATTATGTTACTGAAATTCAATGCTTAGTTCATATCTGCTGCAACTTTAATTACTTGGTGACTGTTTAGGGCTTTTGCTGTAATTGGAGTATGGCAACAAACACACAAATGAGTTTGCAAAGGCATAAAATATTCATGACTTAAATAATATCTACCTTAACTTCTAGGCTATGAGGTCATTGAAAAATAGAGCTAAGTTGTATTCATCTCTTGTCACTCAGTATTTAATACATAGTTATTTTGTGTTACTAAATGTTTACATGTATCAATGCCAAATATAATTTTATAGATTAGCTGAAGAGAATTAAGTCCTTTTTCATTTAAGAATGATTCAGCTAGTTGAGCAAAGAGAAGTGAGTGATTTTAATCTATAAATTTCCCTTCATCTGGGCATTATTTGCTTTCTCCTTGTTGGGTTAATTCAAAATGGTCCAGAGCTTTAGTAATTTGTTGGTTAGGTATATTTTCCCCAAACTCTCATGGTAGTGGGCTTGCTGACTTCTTTAATAATAGCTCTAACGGCTGCAGTATGTGTGTTGTGTGATTTTTTTTCTTAGATGTAATTTACCTATTAAAACATTCACCTGTTTAAAGTATAGAATTCAGTATTTTTTGTATATTTGCAAGATAGTATAGTTGTCACAACTAAAATTTGAAGAATATTATGAGCCCAGAAAAAAACTCCTACCTTTTAACTGATATTCCTATCTCTTCAAGACCTTTGACATGATAATCTGCTTTCTGTATCTATACATTTGCCTTTTCTAAACACTTCATATAAAAATATCATGCAGGCTGGGTGTGGTGGCTCAGGCCTGTAATCCCAGCATTTTGGGAAGCCAAGATGGGTGGATCACCTGAGGTCAGAAGTTCGAGACCAGTCTGGCCAATATACTGAAAACCCATCTTTACTAAAAATGCAAAAAATCAGCTGGGTGTGATGGCGGGCACCTATAATACCAGCTACTTGGGAACTTGGGAGGCTGAGGCAGGAGAATCACTTGAACCTGGGAGGTGGAGGTTGCAGTGAGCTGAGATCACGCCATTGCACTCCAGCCTGGGCAACAAGAGCAAAACTCCACCTCAAAAAAAAAAAAAAAAAGAATCATGCAGTATGTGGCTTTTTGTATCGGGAATTTTTCACTTAGCATAATATTTTAAAGAGTTAACTATGTCGTAGCATGAATCACTACTTTCTTTTTTACTCTTTTGGCTGAATAATGTTCTATTGCATGGATATGCTATCTTTTATTTATTCCTTCATCAGTTGATGAACATTTAGATTGTTTTCACTTTTGGCTTTTATGAATAGTGTTGCAATGAACATTTAGATTGCTTGCACTTTTTGGCTTTTATGAATAGTGCTACTATTAACTTTCAAACAAGTTTGTGTGCGGACATGTATTTTCCATTATCTTGGATATATACATAGAAGTATAACCCCTGGATCATATGGTAACTTTATGCTTAACTTTTTAAGCAACTGCCAAACTGTTTTTCAAAGTGGCTACATTATTTTATATTCTGACCAGCAAAAGTATGAGGTCACATATTTCTCCAGATCCTTGCCGACACTTCTTATTGTCTGTCTTTTGATTAGAAACCTCCTACTGTGTGTGAAGTGGTTATCTCACTGTGGCTTTTCTTAATGAATTGCATTTTCTTGATGGCCAATGATGTGGAATATACTGTCCATTTGTACATCTTCTTTAGAAAAATCTCTATTCAAATCTTTTGCTGATTTTTTTTTTACAGAATTATTTGACTTTCCTGTTGAGCTCTAGTTAATGGTTCTTTATTTATTCTGGATATTAGATCTTCACAAGATATGTGATTTACAAATATTTTCTCCCATTTGTGTGTTACCCTTTTACTCTCTTGATATTGGACTCTGAAGTGAAAATGTTTTTAAATTTGATGAAGTTCAATTTATCTATTTTTTCTTTGGTTTCTTGTGCTTTTGGTATTGTGTTTAAGAATGCATTTCTAGAAAAAATGTCATGAATAATTATAGGATGCTTTCTTCTAAGACTTTCATAGTTTTAATGCTTATATTTAGTTATTTGATTTATTTGGGTTCATTTTTATATATAATGTGAAGGATTACAATTTCCTTTTTTTTCATGTAGACACGCAGATGTTTGCAGCACCATATGTCAAAAAATCTCTTCTTTCCTCATAAACTTTTCTTGGCACTCTTGTCAAAATTCAATTGACCATAAATATATGGGTTTGTTACTGTACTTTCATTTCTATTTGATTGATTTATGTATCTATCCTATGCAAGTACCAAAAAGTCTTGATTACAACTAGTTTATAGTAAGTTTTAAAATTGGCAAGTATATATTTTCAAACTTTGTTACTTTTCAAGATTGTTTATTCTCAGTCCTTTTATATTTAAATTTTTGCATCAGTATGTTAATTTATGCAAAAATGCATTGGGACTTGACAAGATTTTGTTAAATATGTGGATGAAGTCTTGGAGTATTATAATGTTAACAATTCTTCAATCCATGAACATGGGATTCCTTTTAATTTATTTAGGACTTATTTTATTTTAATAATATTTGGTAGTTGTAGTGTACAAGCCTTATACTCCTTTTGTTTGTTTATACCTAAGAATTTTATTTTTGATAAAATTATAAATGTTATTGTCTTCTTAATTTAAATTTTTGTATTGTTCATTGCTAATGTATAGAAAACTATTTTGCATAATGATCTTGTATCCTGAAATTTTGCTCAACTTATTTATCTAATATTAGATTTAACAGTTTTGGTACATCACGTGTGAATGTCTTAGGGTAAGCAATTAGTTTCATATGTAATTCAGTTACACTCAAAAACAGATTCTGAGCTTGATTTTCAACACATTCTTTTCTGTGGTTGTGAGATAACAGCCATAGGAAAACACTGCTAGAAGAGCCCTTTCCTTTTCAGATTATGTATTAAGGTAACAATTCATAGCCTTGCGTTTCTTCTTTTCCCCCTAAGCCTCTAACATTATTTAAAAAAAAAAAAAAAAAAGAGTAACGCCATTTCTGATACTAATTGATTTAGCTTGAATTTCCTAGAAAATAAGCATCAAGCAAAATTTATGTGTTAATGCTTTTTGGGGAGGTATAATCCCCAGGCAGTGAAAGTCAGTGGAAAGCATCCAGAAGCTGAATACAAATAAAAGGTGATGGATTTTTTTATCTGAGCACTACTTCACAAGCCAATAAAGTGACAAAGCAGCTCGATAGGCCTTGCAGGAAATTTTGGATAGGGACATATATATAAGGACAAATCACAAGAGTGATAAATTTAAAAATTACTTATCCTCCATGTCTTCCCTGCTTCTTATTCCCCCATTTACCAACATTTGTTTGATGAGTATTCTCTACTGATGGAACTCTTTTTTTGCCCAATCAAAACATTTTAACAGCATAGTTTTGGAAATGGAGAGGGGATATCTATGTGAACAAATACAATATCTCTCATATCTACTGATCATTTTAATAAGAAATATCACATAATTATTTTTATTAACCAGTGCACTAGAGTGTATGGCTTTTAATAAATATTTCAGAGAACTATGACTTTAATGTAGTTTTATATGTTCTAAAGTCTGAACAAGCCTTGTAAATTATATGGTACACTGGATTATGAGCATATAATAGTACCCTATTTTTTAAAGTCTTCTAAATTAATTCTATTCATAGTAATGTTATATTGTATAATTAATCTGGTACAACAAGTTCCACATTTCATTCCTTTATTAATAATATATCAATTCACCCATGTTTTGATCCAGAGGACAGTATTTTAATTAAATTTCTAAGCAAACTCTAAGTCTCTAAAAAATACTTTAGAAAACTTCATGAGACACTTAAAGATTCAGAGCTATTTAGCAGATGCTGAGGGCCAGAAATAAAATACAGAACAAATTCAACCACAAAATAAACTAACCTGAAAACTGACCTCCTACGAGTCAAACTACTGAATATATTCAGTTTTAAGTGTGCTTAATGTAGTGGCTTGATATTGAAATAAAATCGTTCCTCAGTTACATGAACCTCTCAGCCAAACCTCATATATTTTGATGAACAACGAAGAGGATAACTGCACAAAGGATTCTCTCAGTTGAACTACCAACTTCACATCATTGCTGTAGGAAACTGAGGCAAGTTAGCTAATTATCAATGCTGCCTCATTAGAATTTTGAGAGAGGATAATGCTGATCTCTATTAGCTACTCCCTTGTTGTGGGGGATGGAATAAAAGATTATCTTGTCTTCTTCTCTTGTGAGGTCTAGAAACAACCTGGACATACAGGGCTATAAGATGAAAAAAAGAAAATAGGAGCAAAGAGAACAAGGGTTAGAAAGCAGAAGTGTGTGTGTATGTGTGTGTGTGTGTGTGTGTGCGTGTGTGCACACATGTGTGTATATGTGTGATCAGTGGGGTTAGGACTGTTAAAATTTGAGCAGTTCAGTTTCTACAAGATTCTCCTTGAATCCCTTGGTCATGTCTGAATTTCCTTCAAGAGTTGAAACTTTCCACCCAAACTCAGTATTTATATATTTCACTTCTTAATGTCTTGGGTGTCAGCCAAAAAATAGCTAGCTATATTTCATTTAATTTTGTGAAGGTAGCTTGAGAATTGCCTAGCTTCTGCAGCTTTAGCACTCTCTTGGCAAAATTGGAATACATGTTATATGTTTTTAAGACAATTGTCATCATTATGATATGATCATCTGAAAACCTTATTTTCAAAACGAGGTGTTTTTTTAAAATCATATTTTGAAGAGTCCTTCTTCAAATGACAAATTTATTATTATTATTTTAATAAATAATAATATAGATATAAACCATACAGCTTCAATTTAGGAGGAAGTGTTTGAAAAAAAAAAAGATTACAAACAGACCTTTCTTTTCAATGATTACACTCTGAATATTGTTTTCTGATTTACATTGGCAGCTAACATTTAGAGAGAATTTTACTCCTTCTGATTCTGACCATTTCAGATTCCAGTCTTTTTAAATAGAAATGTAATAGCAATTTAAAAATAAACATAAGCATAATTCAGCTGTGTCTACTGCTTATTAGGTTTGAGAACTTGGGCGAGTTGTTCATGCCCAATGAGGATTGTCTATTTTGACTTAATAAATGTTTCCTGGATGAACAAATGAATAAATGTCTACTATTATGTGCCAAAAATATCAGTAGTTAAAAATATACAGATTAATAGAGCACAACTTGTGACTTTCATGAAGTTTCACAGTCAAAAGAAGAGAGACATGAAATAAAACAATCACAACCTTTATAGCAGTATGAATAAGACACCCTGGGAGCTATAGGAAGAAAAGAATTTACCTGTGACTGGGAGGTCAAGAACTTTGTGAAAGAAATTACGTTTGACTTGAGTTTTAAGAATGACTCAGAGTCATTCTTCAAAATGACTAAACAAGATTTTGAAAATGCCATGTCAGAGAGGGAAAAATGTATAAAAACAGAAAATAAAGCCATAAAGACCAGGATGCATTACATAATTTAAAAATCTGGTGATTGATTGCAGGAGCAGTGTTGTTAAAAATATTTATAGTGCTCAGACCTTAAATATTCTTTTGGTTCACAAGAAGGGTTTTGAATCTTATGCAAGTCAGTAGTTTTCAACATGTGTTTCTCTGTAGCACACAGGACAGATATCTACATACATGACACACTACATAGGCAGAGCCAAGAACAGTGTAATTCCTTGCACTCTACCTATGCTGTGTTTTTCTTATACAAATTAAGAAATAATGTGAAAATAAGCACATGAAAATGGGATTATTACAACTTTTATTTTCTCCAAATTGATTTAGCAAAGTAAACTATTCACAATATTGTTCATACAATTATCTCACATCTTTGTACTATTAACACAAAAATGGATCAAGCTGCTATTAGTGTAGAAGAGAAGAATCCACTAAATACTTTAGACAAGGTTGTGTGCATGGTCACATATTTTTTTTAAGAAAAGGCGACTTTGGTGACAGAGAGGGAGAATACAGGGATTGGAGTGAAGACCTTCATACAGTAATTCTCAATATAGGTGGGGCACATTTTTCTGGGGTGACATTGGCAGACATCAGGAATTGACTAGCTCAATCACTTCCTCTTGTTTTCTCCACTGTGGTGGGTGAAAAAATAATATTTAACTTATCTCTCTTGCAAGGAGGATCGTGTATGTGGCTATTCAGGCTAATAAGATGTAAGCATTAGTCTGCCTAGAAGTTCTGGGAGGACTTTCCTGATTAAAGGGGCATACTGTTCATACTCCTTACTCCTTCTTTCTGTCTTGAATAAAGAGGTGATTCCTAGAATGGTTTAGACACTTTGTGTCCAGAATATCCAAGAAAATTATAGTCGGCTGACATATTTTAGTTGTCTATGGCAGCCCTGCTCCAGAATTCTTGTTAAAAAAAATTAAAAACTTGCCATTTATTTATTTGCAGGTTGAATTTTTTTGTTCCTTGAAAGTATTAGGGGATGTTTCTGAAGATCAAAGTGGTACTTTTAAAAACTATTTGCAACACCCATGTGTGAATGTTTGATATATTCCTTCAATCCCTCAGTGAGGCATCCCTTACTGAGAATTATTATTTTAGTGATCCACTATCAATTATGGCAGCATTTATATCTTTCAATTATAAAGAAATAGAGGGAAAAGTCTCAAAAATAATTTCCATTATTTTTTTTCAAGATTATCAGAATAATTCAGGTAAAATTAACCGCATGTTCTCACTCATAGGCGGGTGTTGAACAATGCGAACACATGGACACAGGGAGGGGGAGTATCACACATTGGGGTCTGTCGGGGGAAAAACGGGAGGGACAGTGGGGGGGTGGGGAGTTGGGGGAGGGATAGCATGGGGAGAAATGCCAGATATAGGTGATGGGGGAGGAAGGCAGCAAATCACACTGCCATGTGTGTACCTATGCAACAATCTTCCCTGTTCTTCACATGTACCCCCCAAATGTAAAATGCAATAAAAAATAAATAAATAAATAAATAAAAAGAAGAATCACTCTATGGCAGTAACAGCAAGGATGTAGAGAAAGAAAATAGAGAGAAGCAATAACTACTAGGAGAGATAAAAGCAATACAATATTGGGTATATAGAATTTGATATAGAAAATATCGAATTTAAGATGTCTATAGACTATCAATAAATGATATTCAGAAATCTTTGGGGGAATGTGACCCTGAAGCTCATGAGAAGTACTAAGCACTGAGATGCTCATATGAAATTCATATTTTAGATAAGAAGAATTAGGCTTATAGTCCATGGTCCAAAAAAATCTTCCAAAGAGTTTAGTTTAGCAAATTGTTTTTTAATTGGCTAGGTTGACACTTATGGATGATCACTTGTCAAAAATATGTTGGAACTGCTCTAAAAGTGGAAAAGTTGGGTTTGCTTACTATGCATAAAACACTTCAAATAAAATAGAAGTAACCTCAATAATTCATTTGGGTCATAGAGATAGTTTTGTTCCCATCTGCACTGTTTTAATTTGCTCTATGAGATGTGTAGCCTAGGTTCATACTTGTATTCATACAGGTATTCAGCTATGCAGAAGCTTTTTAATAAGACATAGTCAGGCTTTTCTAGTTTTGCTTTTGCTTTCTATATTTTTAGCATTACATCTAAGAAATCATTGGCAAGACCAATATTAAGGATCTTCTCCCCCTGGGTTCTAGAAATTTTTCAGTTTTCCGTGTTACATTTAGGTCTTTAATCGATCTCGAGTTGATTTTTATGTATGATATAAGATAAAGGTCCAATTTCATTCTTTTGCATGTGGATATCCAGTTTTCCTAACACCATTTATTGGAGAGACTATCCTTTGCCAATTGTGTATTCTTGGCACCCTTGCCAAAGATCAGTTGACTGTGTATGAATGAATTTATTTCTGGGATCTCTACGCTATTCTATTGATATGTCTGTCTCTACGGCAGAATCATTCAGTTTGATTATGGTAGTTTTTTAATGTGTTTTGAAACAAGGAAGTGTAAAAAGGCTTCAACTTTGCTATTTTTCTAGATTGTTTTTGCTATTCAGAATCTACTGGGATCCCATATGAATTTTATGATGTTTTCTCCATTATGTAAAAAATGCTATTGAGATTTTAATAGGAATCCTATTTAATTTGTAGATCACATTGGATAGCATACACATTTCAATAATGTCTCTAATTCATAAACATTCTATGTCTCTGCACTGTATGTATTGTCTTTCCAATATGATTTTAATTTTGTTCAACAATGTTTTGTAGTTTTCAGCATACAAGTCTTTTGCCTCAAGTTTATTTCTAAATATTTAATTCCATTTGGTGCTATTGTAAATGGGATATTCTTCTTGATTTCCTTCTTAAATCATTCATTTTTAGTGTATAAAAACACAATTTATTTTTATATATTGATTTCATATTCTGCAACTCTATTGAATTTGTTTGTTATTTCTAAGAGGCTTTTTGTTGTTAAGTGTTTAAGCACTTTATACATAAAGGATCAGTCATCTGCAAACCAATAATTTTATTTCTCCTCTTAAATATATTTTTACATTGAGCATGATGGTAACTGAGGGATTTTTATATGTGGCCTTTATTACATTGAGGTACTTTCCTTCTAATACCAATGCCAGATACTCTTAGTTCATTGAGCATTTTTATGTTGAATGCTAACAATACTCTTAGTTCATTGAGCATTTTTATATTGAAAAGGTGCTGAAATTTGTGAAACTATTTTTGTGTCTAAGAAGATGATCATGGGATTTTCACCCTTTATTCTGTTAATGTGGTGTATCACATTAATTGATTTTGGTATTTTGAACTACCCTTGCATCGCAAAAATAAATCTGACCTGCTCATGGTATATTATCCTTTAACGTGCTTTTAGATTCAGTTTGTCTATATTTGGTGAAGATTTTTACAGTTGTATTCATCAGGAATATTGGCTTGTAGTTTTCTTTTCTTGTGCTGTCTTTGTCAGGCCTTGGTATTAGATGAATCTGGCCTCATTAAATGAGTATGAAGTTGTCCTTTCCTTTTCAATTTTTTGGACACATTCAGAAAAGTTTGGTGTTAATTATTCTTTAAATGTTTGGTGGAAATCACCAATAAAGCCATCTGGTCATGGAGGTTTCTCAAGAGGTTTTTGATTACTGATTTACTCTCTAGCAGTCTCTTATAATTCTTTTTGTGTGTATGTGGAATCATTTGAAATGTCTCCTCTTTCATTACTAATAATTTGTTTATTCAAATAGCTTCTCTTTTTTCTAAGTTTAATTAAAAATTTATAAACTTTGTTGATCATTTCAAAATGCCAACTCTTAGTTTATTTTTTTCATTTGTTTTTCTAGTCTCTATTTTATTTCTCCTCTAACATTTATCAGTTTCTTTTTTCTGCTATCGTTGTAATTAGCTTGCTCTTCTTTCTCGAATTCCTTGAGGTATAGAATTAGGTTGTTTCTTTAAGATCTTCCTATTATCTCAATGTATACATTTAATCACTGTCAACTGCTCCCTTAGTACTACTTTTACTGAATTGCATATGCTTGATATAATGTGTTTGCATTTTCATTTGTCTCAAGATGTTTTCTTACTTCCTTTTTTATTTCTTTTTTGACCCATTTGTTATTAAGAGAGTGTGTTCAATTTCCACATATTTGTGCATTGAACATTTTTCCATCGCTATTAATTTCTAGTTGCATTCCATTATGTTTAGAAAAGATACCTGGTATATTTTCAATCCTCTAGGTGGGTGTGGTTGTTCACACCTGTAACTGCAGCACTTTGGGAAGCTGAGGCAGTGGATTGTTTGAACCCCAGAGTTTGAGACCAGCCAGGGCAAAGTGGAAATATCCTGTATCCACGTAAAATACACACACACAAAATTCGCAAGGTATGGTGGCACGCATCTGTAGTCTCAGCTACTCCAGAGGCTGAAGCAGGCGAATCAGTTGAGTATGGGAGGTTAAAGTTGCAGTGAGCCACAAAAACGCCCCTGTACTCCAGTCTATATAATAATATAAGACCCTTTTCAAAAAAAAAAAAGAAAAAGGATTCAATCTTTTTCAACTTGGTAAGACTTATCTGTAACCTAACATATGATCTGTTCTGCAGAATCGATTCTTTGTGTACTTGAAAAGAATGTGTCATCCATTCCTATTGGGTAGAATATTCTGTGTATGTCTGTTATGTCCATTTTGTCTATAGTGTTCTTCAAGTCTCCTGATTCTTTTTTGATCTTCCCTATTAATATGGTACATATTATTGAAAGTGGGGTATTGAAATCTCCTACTATTATGGTGTGGCTTTTTATTTTTTTCTTCAGTTATGTCAGTGTTTGTTTCACATATTCAAGATCTCTGATGCTGTGTGCACATATATTTACAATTGTCATATTATCCTGGAGAACTGACCATTTTCTAATTACATAGTGTCCTTTTTGTCTCTTGTGCACATTTTTTACTTGAAGTCTATTTTTCTGACATGAATATGGCCACCACTGCTCTATTTTGGTAATCATTTGCATAGAACATTTCTTTTCCATTCTTTCACTTGCAGCCTATGTGTATCTTTACAGTGAAAGTGGGTCTCCTGTAGACAGAATAGAATTGGCTTTAAAAAAAATCCACTCAGCCACTCTAAGTTTCTTGGATGAGGAGTTTAATCCATCTTTATTTTCCTCTCTTGCTATCTTATTTCATATTTCATTGGGATTTTTTGTAGTGATATGCTTTGATATCTTTCTTATTTTTTTGTGATTTTTCTATAGACATTTTTGAAATGGTTACCACAGAGCTTACATAAAACAACTTATTATATTTTAATCTGATCAAAACTTAATGTCAATTGCATACAAAACCTCTATACTTTCACCTCTGTTATAGCCACTGTTTATTACTGATGTTACAATTGCATCTTTTTATATTGTGTATCATTAAAAATTTATATACTTATAATTTGTAATACTTTCTTCTGTTAACTTTTATACCAGAATTTAAAGTGAATTTTGCACCACTATTTTAGTATTACTTTATTCCTTATTTGTATGTATACATGTATATATATACATATATATATATTATATGTATCTTTGTCAGTGGCTTTATATTTTTGTATGCTTTTGTTTTTATGTTTACTGTCTATTTGTTTCATCTTGAAAGACTCCTTTTGACATTTCTTATAATGTAGCTCTAGTGATAGATCTCCCTTAGCTTATGTTTATATAAAACAGTTTTTCTCACCATCATTTTCAAAGGTAAGTTTTGATAAGTGTAGTGTTCTTAGTTGACAGGTTTATTTTTTACTTTTAACACTTCAAAAAGATCACAATCCTTATAAGATGTCTGCTGAGAAATTCATTTATAGTCTTACAAAAGCTCTCTTGTATGTGATCAGTTGCTTTTATCTTACTGCTTTTAAAATTCTGTCTTTGACTTTCAACAAATTGATTATTATCTGTCTTGGTGAAAACTTCTTTAGGTTTATTTTACTTGGGAAATCTGGAGTTCCTGAATTTAGAGGTACATTTTCTGTGACACAATAAGGAAGGTTTTGCCATTATTTCTTTTTGTTGTTGTCCTTTTAACTTTTACTGTAGGTTACAGGGTACATGTGAGGGTATCTTACACAGGTAAATTCATATCATGGGGATTTGTTGTACAGATTTTTTTTATCACCCAGTAATTAAGCTGAGTATCCAATAGTTATCTTTTCTGCTCTTCCCAGCCTCCACCCTCATGTAGATCCCAGTATCTATTTCTTCTTTGTGTTCCTAAGTTTTCGTCATTTAACTATCATTTATAAGTGAGTACATGCAGTATTTGGTTTTCTGTTCCTGCATTAGTTTCCTAAGGATAATAGCCTATAGCTCCATCCATGTTCTTGCAAAATACATAATCTCATCCTTTTTATTATTGTACTTTAGGTTCCAGGGTACATGTGCAGATCATGCAGGATTGTTGAATAGATACATACATGGCAAGGTGGTTTGCTGCCTCCATCCCCCCATCACCCATATCTGACATTTCTCCCCATGTTATCCCTCACCAACCTCCCCACTTATCCCTCCCCTAGCTCTCCCAACAGACCCCAGTGTGTGATTTTCGCTTCCCTGTGTCCATGTGTTCTCATTATTAAACACCCGCATATGAGTGAGAACATGTGGTGTTTGATTTTCTGTTCTTGTGTCAGTTTGCTGAGAATAATGGTTTCCAGGTTCATACATGGCCATACTAAGGACACAAATTCATCTTTTTTATGGCTACATAGTATTCCATGGTATATATGTGCCACATTTTCCTTATCCAGTCTATCATTGATGGGCATTTGGGTTGGTTCCAGGTCTTTGCTATTGTAAACAGTGCCACAACAAATGTATGTGTGCATGTGTCTTTATAATAGAATGATTTATAATCCTTTGTGTATATACCTAGTAATGGAATTGCTGGGTCAAATGGAATTTCTATTTCTGGATCCTTGAGGAATCGCCATACTGTCTTCCACAATGGTTGGACTAATTTACACTCCTACCAACAGTGTAAAAGTGTTCCTATTTCTCCACATCCTCGCCAGCATTTGTTGTCTCCAGATTCTTTAATGATCACCACTCTAACTGGTGTGAGGTGGTTTCTCAATGTGGTTTTGATTTGCATTTCTCTAATGACCAGTGATGATGAGTATTTTTTCATATGTTTGTTGGCCTCATATATGTCTTCTTTGAAAAGTGTCTGTTCATATCCTTTGCCCACTTTTGAATAGGTTTGTTTTTTTCTTGTAAATTTGTTTTAGTTCTTTGTATATTATGGATCTTAGCCCTTTGTCAGATAGGTAGATTGCAAAAATTTTTTGCCATTCTGTTGGTTGCCAGTTCACGCTAATGATTGTTTCTTTTGTTGTGCAGAAGCTCTGAAGTTTAATTAGATCCCATTTGTCTATTTTGGCTTTTGTTGTCAATGCTTTTGGTGTTTTTGTCATGAAGTCCTTGCCTATGCCTGTGTCCTGAATGGTTTTGCCTAGGTTTTCTTCTAGAGTTTTTATGGTGTTAGGTCTTATGTTTAAGTCTTTAATCCATCTGGAATTAATTTTAGTGTAAGGTGTCAGAAAAGGGTCCAGTTTCTGCTTTCTGCATACTGCTAGCCAGTTTTCCCAACACCATTCATTAAACAGGGGAATCCTTTCCCCATTGCTTATTTTTGTCAGGTTTGTCAAAGGTCAGGTGGTTGTAGATGTGTGGTGTTGCCTCCAAGGCCTCTGTTCTGTTATATTGGTCTATGTCTCTGTTTTGGTACCAGTACCATTCTGTTTTGATTACTGTAGCCTTGTAGTATAGTTTGAAGTCAGGTAGTGTGATGCCTCCAGCTTTGTTCTTATTGCTTAGGATTGTCTTGGCTATGTGGGCTCTTTTTTGGTTGCATATGAAATTTGAGATGGCTTTTTCCTGTTCTGTGAAGAATGTCATTGGTAGTTTGATGGGGATAGCATTGAATCTACAAATTACTTTGGGCAGATGGTCATTTTCATGATATTGATTCTTCCTAACCATGAGCATGAAATGTTTTTCTATCTGTTTGTGTCCTCTCTTATTTCCTTGAGCAGTGGTTTGTAGTTCTCCTTGAGGAGTTCCTTTATGTCCTTTGTTAGCTGTATTCCTAGATATTTTATTCTCTTCGTAGCAAGTGTGAATGGGAGTTGACTCATGATTTGGCTCTCTGTTGGTCTGTTATTGGTGTATAGGAATGCTTGTGATTTCTGCACATTGATTTTGTGTCCTGAGACTTTGCTGAAGTTGCTTATCAGTTTAAGGAGATTTTGGGCTGAGATGATGAGGCTGCCTTGTCTCCAAATACAGACAATTTGACTTCCTCCTTTCCTAACTGAATACCCTTTATTTCTTTTTCTTGCCTGATTGCTCTGGCTAGAACTTCCAATACTATATTGAATAGGAGTGGTGAGAAGGGCATCTTTGTCTACTACCAGTTTTCAGAGGGAATGCTTCCAGTTTTTGCCCATTCAGTATGATATTAGCTGTGGGTTTGTTGTAAATAGCTTTTATTATTTTGAGATACATTCCATGGATGCCTACTTTATTTAGAGTTTTTAGCATAAAGGCTGTTGAATTTTGTCGAAGGCCTTCTCTGCCTCTATTGAGATAATCATGTGGTTTTTGTCTTTGGTTCTGTTTATGTGGTAGATTACATTTATAGACTTGCATAAAGATCTTTCCTTGCTTCTCATGTGGGCATTTATTGCTATAAATTTTCCTGTAGACGCTGCTTTAAATGTGTTCCAGAGATTCTGGAATGTTGTGTCTTCATTCTCGTTGGTTTCAAAGAACATCTTTATTTCTGCCTTCATTTCATTGTTTATCCAGTCAACATTCAGGAGCCAGTTGTTCAGTTTCCATGTAGGTGTGTGGTTCTGAGTGAGGTTCTTAATCCTGAGTTCTAATTTGATTGCACTGTAGTCTGAGAGACAGTTTGTTATGATTTTTGTTCTTTTGCATTTGCTAAGGAGTGATTTACTTCTAATTATGTGATCAATTTTAGAGTAGGTGCAATGTGGTGCTGAGTAGAATGTATATTCTGTGGATTTGGGGTGGAGAGTTCTGTAGATAACTATTAGGTTTGCTTGGTCCATATCTGAGTTCAAGTCCTAGATATCATTGCTAATTTTCTGTCTCATTGATCTTTCTAATATTGACAATGGGGTGTTAAAGTCTCCCACTATTATTGTGTGGGAGTCTAAGTCTCTTTGTAGGTCATTAAGAACTTGCTTTATGTATCTGGGTGCTCCTGTTTTGGGTATGTATATATTTAGAATCGTTAGCTCTTCTTGTTGCATTGATCCTTTTGCCATTTTGTAATGCCATTCTTTGTCTCTTTTGATCTTTGTTGGGTTAAATCCATTTTATCAGAGACTAGGATTACAACTCCTGATTTTTTTTACTCTCCATTTGCTTGGTAAATCTTCCTCCATCCCTTTATTTTGAGCCTATGTGTGTCCTTGCACGTGAGATGGGTTTCCTGAATACAGCACACTGATGGGTCTTGAGTTTTTATCCAATTTGCCAGTCTGTGTCTTTTGATTGGGGCATTTGGCCCATCTATATTTAAGGTTAATATTGTTATTTGTGAATTTGATCCTGCCATTTTGATGCTAGCTCATTGTTTTGCCCATTAGTTGACGCAGTTTCTTCATTGTGTCGATGGTCTTTACCATTTGGTACCTTTTTGGAGTGTCTGGTACCGGTTGTTCCTTTCCATGTTTAGTGCTTCTTTCAGGAACTCTTGTAAGGCAGGCCTGGTGGTGATGAAATCTCTCAGCAATTGCTTGTCCATAAAGGATTTTATTTCTCCTTTGCTTATGAAACTTAGTTTGGCTGAATATGAAATTCTAGGTTGAAAGTTCTTTTCTTTAAGGATGTTGAATATTGGCCCCAACTCTCTTCTGGCTTGTAGGGTTTCTGCTGAGAGATATACTGTGAGTCTGATGGTCTTCCTTTTGTGGGTAACCCAATCTTTCTCTCTGGCTGCTCTTAGCATTTTTTCCTTCATTTCAACCCTGGTGAATCTGACAATTATGTGCCATGGGGTTGCTCTTCTTGAGGAATATCTTTGTGTTGTTTTCTGTATTTCCTGGACTTGAATGTTGGTATGTGTTGCTAGGTTGGGGAAGTTGTTCTGGATAATATCCTGAAGAGTGTTTTCCAGCTTGGATTCATTCTCTCCATCACATTCAGGTACACCTATCAAATGTAGATAGGGTCTTTTCACATAATCCCGTATTTCCTGAAGGCTTTGTTCATTTCTTTTCACTCTTTTTTCTCTAATCTTGCCTTCTCCTTTTATTTCATTGAGTTGATCTTCAATCTCTGATATCTTTTCTTTTGCTTGATTGATTCGACTATTAAAACTTGTGTATGCTTTGCGAAGTTCTCGTGCTGTGTTTTTCAGCTCCATCAAGTTGTTTATCTTCTTCTGTGAGCTGGCTATTCATTCTACTTATCATTTCATCTAACCTTTTTACAAGGTTCTTAGTTTCTTTGCATTGCATTAGAACATGTCTTTTTAGCTCAGAGAAGTTTGTTATTATCCACCTTCTGAAGCCTGCTTCTGTCAATTCATCAGACTCATTCTCCATCCAGCTTTGTTTCCTTGCTGGTGAGGAGTTGTGATCCCTTGAAGGAGAGAGGCATTCTGGTTTTTGGTGTGTTCATCCTTTTCATACTGGTTTCTTCCCATCTTTGTGGAATTATCTACCTGTGGTCTTTGAAGTTGGTGACTTTCGAATGTGGTCTCTGAGTATACATCCTTTTTGTTGATGTTGAAGCTATTTCTGTTTTTTAATTTTCCTTCTAACAGACACTCCCCTCTGCTGCAGGACTGCTGGAGTTCCTCTCCAGGCACTGATTGCCTGGGAATCACCTGTGGGGGCTGCAGAACAGTAAGGCTTGCTGCCAGTTTCTTCTGTTATCTTTGTCCCAGAAGGGTACCTGCCAGATGTCAGCCAGAGCTCTCTTTTATGAGGTGCCTCTTTGGATACATGGGGGTCAGGGAGACACTTGAGGATACAGTCTGTCCCTTATAGGAGCTCAAGTGCTGTACTGGGAACCCTGTTGTTCTGTTCAGAGTTTTTGGGCAGGTACATTTATGTCTCCTGCACCAGAACTCATAACGGCCTCTTTTCCCAGGTGTTCTGTCCTGGGAAGGTGGGGCTTTATTTATAAGTCCCTGAAGTGTGGTGCCCTTTTTCAGAGATGTCCTGTCCAGCATGGAGGGAGTCTAGTCACAGTCTGCCAGCAGAGGCATTGCTGAGCTGCCACGGGCTCTGCTCAGCTGCTGTGTAAACTTCCTGTGGTTTTTTTTACAGAGGTACAGTTAGGACTGCCTTGGTAATAGTGGTCTGCCTCAGTAATGGCAGACTGCCTCGGTAATGGTGGACTTCCTTAGTAATGGCGGACTGCCTCAGTAGTGGTGGACTGCATCGGTAATGGCAGCTGCCCTTCCCCGTACAGAGCTCAACCATCCTTGGTCAAGCTCAAATTTCTGCACTTGGTGCAAAACTCTCATGCCTGAGAGTTTCAGTTACTGGTCTTTGTGGGTGTGGGACCCACTTAGCCAGATCACCTGGATCCCTGCTTTCAGCCCCCTCTTTTCAGTTGAATGATTGGCTCTGTCTCCCAGGCATTCCAGGTGCCAGTTGAATCATCCTCCCAGCTTTGTGTGAGTTTTTGTACGGAATCCCATGGCACTGGCTGAAACAACCATGCTGAAAACTCATGGTGCTTTTTGGCCCATGAATCTCCTGGTCTGTGGGCAGTTAAAACTGTGAGAGAAGCACAATAACTGAACCAGAGCGCTGGAGTGGATGGAAAAGCCCCCGATGGCCTCCATTGAGTAGGAAGGGGGTTCCTCTGGGGATTGCACTTCCCAGGTGAGGCAGTGCCCCACCCTGCCTCACCTTGCCCTTCTTGGGCTACACTCAGTGGGCAACCAGTCCCATTGAGAGGCATCTGGTACCTCATTTGAAAATGCAGAGATCACTCATCCTCTGTGTAGCTCTTGCTGAGAACTGTAATCCAGAGCTGTTCCTATTCAGGCATCTTTGTCTCCAATCTCATCCATTTTTATGGCTGCATAGTATTTAATGGTATATATGTACCACATTTTCTTTATTAAATCTATAATTTATGGGAATTTAGGTTGATTCTATGTCTTTGATACTGTGATTAGTACAACAGTGAACATTCTTGTGCATGTGTTTTTGCAGTAGAATGATTTATATTTCTCTATGTACATACGCAGTAATGGGATTGCTGGGTTGAATGGTAGTTCTGCTTTTAGCTCTTCAAAGAATCGTTATACTGTTTTCCACAATGGTTGAAGTAATTTACACTCCAGCCAACAGTGTGTTACTCTTCCCTTTCTCCGTTATTTTTTGGCTTTTTAGTAATAGCCATTCTGACTGGTGTGAGATGGCATCTCATTATGGTTTTTATTTGCATTTCTCTAATGATCAGTGATATTGGGCTTCTTTCATATGCTTGTTGGCTGCATGTATATCTTCGTTTGAGAAGTGTCTTTTCATGTCCTTTGCCCACTTTTTAACGGGGTTTGTTTTAATGAGGTTTGTTTTTCTCCTGTAAATTTGTTTAAGTTTCTTACAATTGCTGGATATTAAACCTTTCTCACGTGCACAGTTTTCAAATATTTTCTCCCATTCTGTAGGTTGTCTATTTACTCTGTTGATAGTTTCTTTTGCTGTGCAGAAGCTCTTAAGTTTAATGAGATTCCACTTGTCAATTTTTGCTTTTGTTGCAATTGGTGTGTTTAACATGCAATCTTTGCCCCTTCCTATGTCCAGGATGGTATTCCCTAGGTTGTCTTCCAGAGTTTTTACAGTTTTGGGTTTCATATTTAAGTTTTAATTTGATAATATTTTTGTACATGGAGTAAAGAATGGTCCAACTTCAGTCTTCTACATATGGCTAGCCAGTTATCCCAGCACCATTTATTGAATAGAATGTCTTTTCCCCATTTATTGTTTTTGTCAGCTTTGTCAAAAAAATCAGGTGATTGTAGATGTGTGGCCTTATTTCTGCGCTCTCTATTTTGTTCCATTTGTCTATGTGTCTGGTTTTCTACCAGTTCTATGCTGTTTTGGTTAGTGTACCACTGTAGTACAGTTTTAAGTTGGCTAACGTGATACTTCCAGCTTTATGCTTTTTCCATACAATTGCTTTGGCTATTTGGGCACTTTTTTGGTTCTATATGAATTTTAAAATAGTATTTTTCTTGTTCTGTGAAAAATGTCATTGGTAGTTTTATAGGAATAACACTGAATACGCAAATTGCTTTGAGCAGTATGGCTATTTCAGTGATATTGATTCTTCCTACCCATGAGCATGGAATGTTTTTCCACTTGTATCATCTCTGAATTCTTTGAGCAGTATTTTGTAATTCTCATTGTAGAGATCTTTCACTTCTTAGGTTAGCTCTATTTCTAGGTATTTTATTTTATGAATGGGATTTCCTTTCTTATTTGGCTCTTGGCTGAGCTGTTATTGGTGTATAAAAATACTAGTAATTTTTATACATTGATTTTGTATTCTTAAACTTAGCTGAAGCCATTCATCAGATCACGGAGCTTTGGGGCAGATACTATGGGATTTTCTAGATAAAGAATCATAGTGTCTGCAAATAGTGATAGTTGACTTCCTCCCTTTCTAATTGGATGCCCTTTTATTTATTTCTCTTGCCTGATTGCTCTGGCTAGGACTTCCAATACTATGTTGAATAGGAGTGGTGAGAGAGGACATTCTTATCTTGTTTAGGTTTTCAAGGGTAATGCTTCCAGCTTTGCCCAATCAGTCTGATGTTGGTTGAGGGTTTGGCATAGATGACTATTTTGAGGTACATTTCTTCAATATCTAGTTTATTAAGAGTTGTTTAACATGAAGGGGTATTGGAATGCATCAAAAGTGTTTTCTGCAGCAGTTGAGATAATCATGTGTTTGTGTTTAGTTCTGTTTATATGATGAATCACATTTATTAAATTGCATGTTAAACTAATCTTGCAACCTGGGGATGAAGCCCACTTGATCATAGTGTATTAGGTTTTTGATTTGCCGCTGGATTCAGTTTGCAAGTATTTTGTTGAGGATTTTTGTATCAAAGTTCATTAAAGATATTGACCTTAAGTGTTCTTTTTGTTGTTTCTCTGCTAGATTTTGGTATTAGGATGATGCTGGCTTCATAGAATGAGTTGGGGAAAAAGTTCCTCCTCCTTAATTTTTTGGAATAGTTTCTGTAGGAAAAGTACCAGCTGCTCATTGTACATAATTGATAGAATTCAACTGTGAACCCATCAGATCCTGGGATTTTTTTATTTCTTTCCATTGGTAGGCTATTTATTACTGATTCAATTTCAGAGCTCATTATTGGTCTGTGCAGGAAATCAATTTCTTCCTTGTTCAGTCTCAGAAGGATGTATGGGTCCAGGAATTTGTCCATATCTTCTAGACTGTTATGGTTTGGCTGTGTCCCCACCCAAATCTCATCTTGAATTACTGCATGTTGTGGGAGGGATCTGGTGGTAGGTAATTGAATAATGGGGGCAGTTCTTTTCTGTGCTGTTCTCATGATAGTGAATAAACCTCATGAGATCTGATGACTTTATCAGGTGGAGTTTCTCTGCACAAGCTCTCTCTTTGCCTGCTGCCATCCACGTTAAAATGTAACTTGATCCTCCTTGCCTTCCATCATGATTGTGAGACCTCCCCAGCCATGTGGAACTTTAAGTCCATTAAACCTCTTTCTTTTGTAAATTGTCCAGGCTTGGGTACGTCTTTATCAGCAGCTCAAAAATAGGCTAATTCAGTAAATTGGTACCAAAAGAATGGGTCACTGCTAAAAATTACCCAAAAATGTAGAAGTGACTTTAGATCTGGGTAACAGGAAAAGGTTGGAACAGTTTGGAGGGCCCAGAAGAAGACAGGAAAATGTGGGAAAGTTTGGAATTCCTGAGAAACTTGAGGAATGGTTTTGACCAAAATGATCATAATGATGAGGACAATGAAATCTAGGCTGAGGTAGTCTCAGATGAAGATGAGAAACTTTTTGGGAACTGGAGCAAAGGTGATTCATGTTATGTTTTAGCAAAGGGAATGAGGCATTTGCCCCTTGCCCTAGAGATTTGTGGAACTTTGAACTTCAGAGAAATTATTTAGGGTATCTGGCAGAAGAAATTTCTGACCAACAATGCATTCAAGAATTGCCTTGAGTGTTGTTAACGGTATTCAGTTTTATAAGGGAAGCACAGCATAAAAGTTTAGAAAATGTGCAGCCTGACAATGTAATAGGAAAGAAAATCCCATTTTCTGAGGAGAAGTCAAGCTGGCTACAGAAATTTGAATAAGAAATTAGGAGCCACATGTTAATTACCAATACAATGGGACAAATATCTCCAGGGCTTGTCAGAGGTTTTCATGGCAGCCCTTTCCATCACAAGCCCAGAGGCCTAGGAGGAAAAGGTAGTTTTTTGGGCTGGGCCCAGGGTCCTGATGCTGTATATAGCCTAGTGACTTGGAGTCCTGCTTCCCAGCTACTCCAGCCATGGCCAAAAGGGGCAAACACCGAACCTGGACTAAGGCTAAGGAGGGTGAAAACCTCAAGCCTTGGAAACTTCCACATGGTGCTGAGCCTGCCAGTGCAGGGAAGTCAAGAATTGGAGTTTAGAAACCTCTGCCAAGATTTCAGAGGATGTATGGAATTGCCTGGATGTCCAGGCAGAAGTTTGCTGCAGGGGTGGGGCTCTAATGGAGAACCTCTGCTAAGGCAGTGCAGAAGGGAAATGTGAGGTCGGATATCCCACACAGAGTCCCTACTGGGGCACCACCTAGTGGAGCTGTGAGAAGTGGTTCCCATCCTTCAGACCCCAGAATGGTAGATGCATTGACAGTTTGCACCATGCACCTGGAAAAGCTGCAGGCATTCACATCCAGCCTGTGAAAGCAGTCAGAAAGGAGGCTGGACCTTGCAAAACCACAGGGGTGGAGCTGCCCAAGACCATGGGAATCCATCTTTTGCATTAGCATGACCTAGATGTTAGACCTGGAGTCAAAGGAGATCATTTTGGAGCTTTAAGATTTGACTGCCCCCGCTATATTTTGGACTTGCATGGGGTATGTAGCCACTTTGTTTTGGCCAATTTCTTCCATTTGGAATGGCTGTATTTACCCAATGTCTGTACCCCACTATATCTAGGGTATAACTGTCCTGTTTTTGATTTTACAGGCCCATAGGTGGAAAGAACTTGCCTTGTCTAGGATGAGACTTCGGACTGTGGACTTTTGTGTTAATGCTGAAATGAGTTAATACTTTGGGGAACTCTTGGGAGAACATGATTGGTTTTGAAATGTGAGGACATGAGATTTGGGAGGAGCCAGGAATGAAATGATATGGTTTGGCTGTGTCTCTACCTGACTCTCATCTTTAATTCCCATGTGTTGTTGGAGGGACCTGGTGGGAGGTAACTGAATCATGGGGGTTTTCTTTCCCATGCTGTCTTCAAAATAGTGAATAAGTCTCATGAGATCTCATGGCCTTATAAGGCCAAGTTTCTCTGCACAACCTTTCTCTTGCCTGCTGCCATTCATGTAAGATGTAACTTGCTTCTCCTTGCCTTTCATCATGATTGCAAGGCCTCCACAGCCATGTGGAACTGTAAGTCTATTAAACCTCTTTCTTTTGTAAATTGCCCTGTCTTGGGCATGTCTAGTGTGACAATTTTCTAGTTTGTATGCATAGAAATGTTCATAGTAGTTTCTGATGGTTATTTTTATTTTGTGGGGTCAGTGATAACATTCCCTCATCATTTCTAATCACATTTATTTGGATTTTCTCTCTTTCTTCTTCATTAGTCTAGTTAGTTGCCTATCTGTCTGATTCACTAATCTTTTAAATGGTTCTTTGTGTCTCAATTTCCTTTGGTTCAACTCTGATTTTGGTTATTTCTTGTCTTCTGCTAGCTTTAGGGTTGATTTGTTTTTGTTTCCCGGATTCTTTCAGTTGTGATATTAGGTTGTTAATTTGAGATCTTTCTAACTTTTTGATGTGGGCATTGAGTGCTATGAATTTCCCTCTAAACACTCCCTTAGCAGTGTTCCAGAGATTCTTTGTTCTCATTAGTTTGAAATAATTTTGTATTTATTTGTTAATTTCTTTATTTACACCCAGATAATTCAGAAGCATGTCATTTAATTTTTATGTAATCTCATGGTTTTGAGCAATGCTCTTTGTCTTGATTTCTATTTTTATTGCACTGTGGTCTGAAAGTATGCTTGACATTATTTCAGTTCTTTCACATTTGTTGAGGATTGTTTTGTGTCCAATTATGTGGTCAGTTTTAGAGTACATGCCATGTGGTAATGAGAAGAATATATATTCTGTTGTTTTGTGATGAGGAGTTCTACAGAGGTCTATCAGATCTATTTGGTCAAATATTGAGTTCATGTCCTGAATATCTTTGTTAATTTTCTACCTCAATGATCTTTTTAATGCTGTCAAAGTCTCCCACTGTTACTATATGCTAATCTGTGTCTCTTAGTTGATATCTAAGAACTTGCTTTATGAATCTGGGTACTCCTGTGTTGGGTGCATATATATTTAGGATAATTAGGTCTTCTCATTGAATTGAACTCTTTACCATTATGTAATGCCATTCTTTGTCTTTTTTTCATTCATTTGGTTTTAAATTTGTTTTGTCTGAAATTAGTTGTCTGAAACAACCCCTGCTTTAGATGATCTATAAATGGATCCTTTTTTACTTTTGTAAAATTAAATAATTAGAAACTAATAGAGCAACAGAAAGATGTGATAGTTACTGAAGTCATTCATTTTCTTCACCTACCACCTAAACTTTTTAAGGTGCTCCAAGGGTTTTTCTACCATTTTTAGCATACCACAGTAAGAGTCAGATAAGAGAGCAGATTCCGTTGTTTAATAAACAGATGTAAAGATTATTTAAAAGGGAAAAATGAGAAAATGGGACTTGCTTTACTGGCAATTCTCAGAACTGGATACATGTATACATGACAAGTCAGTCCACCTCCATGTGGAAACATGTCAAGGGAAATGTAATGGTCAGATTCTAATATCTCACAAGAAGCTGTCCCATTAAACGGGCAGATAAGAGTCTATACACAGAATCTACGCTGCTTTTAATCTGAAAAACCTATCATATGAGGCTCTCACTTGGTTATTGAAAAATAATTTCTGCAAAGCACACATATAATATTTCCATTCAAACATGTAATTTTGCATGGAACTTCCCAAAACAAATTGTTTGCAAAATGTTTTGCTGAGTAACTGAATTAGTTTATTTCATTAATAACCTTTTAAACATTATTCTACCAAAAATGTCCAATTGGATTTTGAGGCAATTGATTTTAAATCATTTTTTTCTACTAGTACTTAGAGAATAGAACCACTTAACTTTTAAGGTCACTCCTATTTTATTACAATAAAACAAGATGCATACATAATAGATGAAATGTTCTTTTTGTTCTCTATAGCAGCAGATACTTGAATTCCACTCACAGAAAATTATTAATCAGCTCAACAAATACATATTCAGGATCTACTATTCTCTGGACATGACCCTTGGCACTGAGGATAGAGCTGTAAATAAATCAGTAACTGTCTAAAGAAACTTAATTTTAGTGGGTGTGGTTAATGCTGATACGGTTAATATTGAGTGTCAACTTGATTGAACTGAAGGATGTAAAGTATTGTTCCTGGGTCTGTCTGTAAGGGTGTTGCCAAAGGAGATTAACATTTGAGTTAGTGAACTGGGAGAGGCAGCCCCACCTCAATCCGGATGGGCACCATCTAATCAGCTGCCAGCATGGCTAGAATAAAGCAGGGAGAAGAACATGGAAGGACTTGACTTGCTGAGTCTTCTGGCTTTCGTCTTTCTCCCATGCTTAATGCTTCCTGCCCTAGAATATTAGACTCCAAGTTCTTCAACTTTTGGACTCTTGGACTTAGACCAATGGTTTGCCAGGGATTCTTGGGCCTTTGACAACAGACTGAAGGTTGCTCTGCTAGCTTCCCTACTTTGAGGTTTTGGAACTTGGACTGGCTTCCCTCCTCCTCAGCTTGCAAACAGTCTAGTGTGGGACTTTACCCTGTGATCATTAGTCAATACTCCTTAATAAACTTTCCCTCATATATATATATATATATCCTTTTCCTTTAGAGAACCCTGACTAATAGAGTGGGGTAGACAGGTAAGAGAAAACCGAGGACACACATGATTTAAGATAGGTAGGGATAAGTGCAATGAGAAAGAGAAAAGAGAACACTGTAAAGAGAATAGAGTGAAGAAAGAGGTACTAATTTACATAGGATGGTCAGAGAGGTCTTCTTTGCAGAGGTGACAATTTAGTCAATATTGTTGAACTTGAGAAACCATGTGCTGTATAGTAAGATTAAAACAGTTTATTTTGGACTTTGAACTCCATACCTTCCTCATATCTATTAATGTTTGCATATTGAGAAATGCAGCTCTAGGCTGTTCATACATCGCTTTGAAATACTATTCCAGTAAGAGGAGGCACAATTCAATTATTTAGATTTTCTCTCAATAAATTACCATTACATTGCAGACCTATATGGGAGATTACATGTAGATGTCCTTAATTGGAGTTTGGCGGTTTGCTAACTCACTTATGACCTCATTTCACTAGTTTCCAAAGTGATGGGGGAGACGAGGAGGCTAACTCACCTTCATGCAAGGTACTTTGTTATATATGTAAGCGGAGCACAAAGAAATTTCACATAAATGATGATTTTGGCTTCCAATTTTTTAAAGTTATGTAGTAGCAGCTTTACTTAATGAATGACCTGGCTCTGTCCATAAGATACTAAGTCATTAAAATATGTTAATTAAAGAAGGATGGAAGATACAAATCTACTTTATTTGATTTATCTAGAGAACTCCTCACTGACCCTTACTCTTGAGGTAGAATTAAAGTGCAGGTCCTGAATGAAGACCAAAAACCAGGAGCCAATACTGACCTCATTCATGTTAATCCATTACAGAAACTGTCCATGGAGGTCAAAACACAATAAATAATCAATAAGAGGTTAAAACCAGTTTATTTTGTCTCTAAGACATTTCTTCTCTGGTTGATAGATGCAAAAGTGAACAATAATAAAATAGTCATGCATACGATTCATCTTCTCACAGAGAATTATGACTTTGCAAACATAGACTTAGAATCTGTAAGTCAGGAAGGAAGAAGGCCATTCTTAGAGAGTAAGACCTCCACATAATATATGAGTACCTATAAGCTTACCCTGCTTTTTATTTAAGAATAAAGGGGCTGGAAACTATAAAATTCACTTGTCTTACTTCTGCCAGTTGTTTACTGTCGTTTATCGAGAACATAGCTTATTTTACACCTCATAGAGTTCTTGCATTTTCCTGAGTCACTAAGTTACGTGGTCACTCAGTGAATACATTTTATTGAGGGTTTATCATTTACCAGTCACTGTTGTAGGTGCTGTTAGGCAAGAGAGATTAAGACCTTGCCTTAAATAGTACTAAATAAATGATAATGTGACAGCTGGAGTGAGAGACTGTACTTAAGTTATGGTATTCAAGAAAGGTCTCATAGAAGAAATGGTTAGATAAGAATGGTTGTGGTCATATGAAGACGTAGAGAGGAAATTTCCAAGAAGAAGAGACACAAAATGCAAAAGCTATGAGATGGGCAAGAGCATATGTGTTAATAAGACAAAAAAGAAAGCCTGTATAGATGAGCAATGGGAAAAGAGAAGAAAAAAGAAAAGAAAGATGAAGTCTAAGTAACAAGAAGAAGTCTAAATCTTGTACAGACTTGCAGCCCATGGTAAGGAGTTTAAAGTTTATTCTGGTGGAGATGGGGAGCATTGATGGGTTTTGAGTCAGTTCATGATATGATCCAACTTGTAATTTGGAAAATCACTCCAGCCTGCTTCTCGGGAGGATTATTGTAAATTGAGGATGCATCACAATGAAAACAGAGAGAAGGCTGCTGCTGTAGTTCAGGCAAGAGCTAATAATATCTAGGACTAGGATTATACTGAAGATGATAACTGATAGATTCAGGATAATTTTTCTTGTAGATGGTACTTAACTATTGAACAAGATATCAGATGTGAGGAAAAGTTTAAAAATGGAAGAATAACTAACAGGTTTTGGGGCAAGTAATTGGATGGACAGTGGTGCCATTTTATAAGTAGGGAACCCTTAGTGAATTTAAGGAGGATGGAATAAGTTGTCCTGTTTTGGCTGCTAAGTCAGGAGGAATATTTGCAGTATGAGCTGTAACAAGGGAGAAACAGAAGGAGCTTTCTACCATTAGCATCCTGATGATGATGGAAGAACACTGAGAATTATAAAACAGCGGCTATACTTGCTCCATCCTGATTTTGTTCTCCTGAGCCCTCCTTGTTTTAAGTCCTGTAATTAAATACCTAGGCATACCTGATTTTTTTGAAGTTTTTGAGGACTCTCATCTCAAAAATAATAATAGTTTACTTTCGTTTTACTGTTGCAAAATAATCTCTAGATTAACCAATACAATTTTTGCCTCACTGGTGCTTAAAATGTATCATTTAACTAATAGCAAATGAAGAAATAGATTTATAAAGAACTGAATGTTTAATGTAAGTGGTGAAAGTATCTATGTTTGCCTTGTTCATGCTCTTACAGGAGAAGCATTCAATCTTTTACCATTAACCGTGATATTAGCTATAAGTTTCAAGGTTCATCTGCTTAAAAATGTTACTTTGTAGTCCTAGTTTTCTCAAAGGACAGTTTTTCACAGGAATAGATTTTAGTTTTTGTTGAATTTTTGCATATATTGATAGAATCATATGATTTTCCTTTTTTAGCCTTTTAATAGAGTATATTATATTGACTGATTTTTTAATGTTAAATCAATTTTGCATTTCTGAAATAAAACTGACTTGGTGGTAAAATACTATTCTTTTTATAAAGTGTTGAATTTAATGTGCTTAAATTTTACTGATAATTTTATATCTGTATTCATTGAATATATTTGCCTACAATTTCTGTTTTGTTTTGTTTTGTTTTTTGGTTGTCTTTGCTTGGTTTTGGTATCAGGGTAATGCTAACTTTCTTTTCAGCTTTCTCAATGAGTTTACGTGAACTGATACCTTTAATAAGATACCATAGTATAGAGTTGTTTATAATATCTCCTTGGCTTTAAATATTGTTCAGATCTCTAGATATGTTATGTCTTTCCTTCATAATATTGGTAATTTGTTTTCTTTTTTTGTCTTGATAAGTCTGATGAGAGATTTGTATATTTTACTAAATTTATCAAAGAATAAGATTTAGTAGTGTTGCTTTTTCTGTTATTTTTCCAATTTCCCAACTTTACATTTACTTTCTTCTACATACTTTGGATTCAATTTTTTCTCTCTTTCTTTCTTATTCTTAAAGTGGAAGCTGAGGTAATTGATTTGAGACCTTTTTTCTTTTTCAATATTGCCCTCTAATCATTGCTTTAGCAGGATCCCATGAATTTTCATATATTGTGTTTTTATTTCCATTCAGTTAAAAATACTTTTAAATATCCCTTTTTATTTCTTCTTGGCCCATCAATTAAATGTGGTTTAACATTATACACTCTCCAAATATCTTTTGAAACATTTATAAATAATTATATATGATATAGTTTTTAAATATTTGAAGTTTTCCCATATATGTTAAAGATCCATCCATTTTTATGTATTTGAAATCTCTATTAACTATAGAAATGTGTGGAATTTTTCATGTCATCTTGATAAATTGACCCCTTTATCATTATGGTAATATGGTTTGCTCTGCAATCTGCCTGTCTGATAATTATATTGTCATTCCAGCTCCTTTCTGATTATCAGTGTTAGCATGGAATATCATTTTACATCATTTACATTTAATCTATTTGGTAACATCGTTGGGTCTTTTTTAAAAATCAAGTCTGACAATCTTTGCCTTTTAGTTGGGGTGTTTAGTCAATTTGCATTTAACATGATTATTGATATAATTGAGATTGAACCTACCAACATGTTTGTTTATTTTTCCTGTCTGTTCTTTGTTACCTTTTACCCTTTTTCATTTCCTTACCCTCTTTCATGATTCTTTCCAATCATTTTTTAAGCTTTTATTTTAAATCTTTTCTTATCAGCTATAACTCTTTTATTGTTTTTTTTTCTAAAGTGGATTCTTTAGGGAACAGATTCTTAGTTTATCACTTTATAACTTCAATTAATATTTTACTACTTTATATGTAAGATACTGAAAATACTGTACTTCCTGTTTACTACCCCATCTTTAATGTTGTTGTTGTCAAACATTTATTTCTACATTTGCTATTGATTTCAAAATTGTCATTAAAGAAATTATTTTTTAACATTTATTTTAGATTAACATTTATTTTTTATTTTATTTTTTGCAGAAAATAAATGATAAATTCTTATTTATTGAAAGACATTCATTTGAGAAATAGAGATATAATTGTTTGTTAGGTAAGCTTATATGGCACGTGATTAAGTTCCACTAATTTGTATTTCTGCATTATGCTTTCTGTTAATTCCAGAGCATCATATTCATGCAGCAGTGGTAAGAAGTACTGATTTTTTTAAAAAATGTCCATCCTCTTTATAAAGCAGTGTAACATCGGGAAGATTTAGTTGGGTTCACTGTCTACCATTTGAGTATGTGATACGCTAATGTTAAGAAATCAAGTCTAAGTCTAGGAAATTTAGACCGATTATTTTTGATATGCAAAACTTACATATATAAATCCAGTAGTTGTACCTGGCTTTCGGCAATTTTTGTGTTGACATTTTCCATCTTTTATGATTTGTCCCAAGCACAAAATCCATGGGATACCAGGTAATGATATAATATAGTAGTTGCACAGTTTGTTTTTCCATACTGTTCAGGAATCTATGGATTTATCTTAAGGTTCTTTTTTCTCTCCTATAGTATCACTAGGTATTTCATCAGATATCTTAGCTGTAGTAGGTGTAGACTGGGGAGTCACAGTGTGTCCAAACCCTTGGTAGTGACCCATGGGTGAATGTGGCATAAAAGAAGCAATGGAAATTGCATCTTGTGATGATGATGATAATAAGCTTGTATGTTCATTCTGATCTTGATCCTTGGGAAACAATTCTTTCCTGGGATGTCCCCTGACTGTCTGTCCAACATGCCTTACTTGTTCAGAAATATCATCTCTAATATCTGAGACATCCCAAATGGCAAGAAAGGAATCAAAGCATGAGCCTTCTTTTGCTTCTTGGACATAGGGTTTATATGAGAATGTGTAATGATGAAAATGGCAGTGAGGAACATCTCAATACAAATAATGAAGCCCTGGAGTCCTGTGACAACAGCTTCTACAGTTCGCCATTCCCACGTATGCTTTTCAGAAATAACGCCAACTTTTACCAACAAAGCAATCACTACTGTTTGCCAGAAGGAAACAAAAACCATCAGCTTTAACACAAAGAAATTTGCCAACAGGTTGGATTGGGCTCAGTTCTTCCTTTAGTACTTTATAAAATAGCAGGAGACAATACATGGCAAACAACTGTGACATGTTGTTTATTATTACCAAGTAAGTCCAAACATTTGAAAAGCTAAAGTTCCCTTTGTCATGTATACCAAGCAGCTCACAGATTAAAGCAACGATGGTGGTGAAAGGCCTGACAACTGCGTACTGCAATACACCTAGTTTGCACCTAAACAGCAATACTTCTCCCATAGCCCATGGTGGACAGCAACATAAAGGAGGGAAATGTTTCTGCTGATCTTTGTCTTCAAGGATTAATACCAGATTTGGATACCGGTTAGTTAGATAATTGGTAAGGAATCCCATAAAGTTGTAAATTACGTAAGCTTCATAGCATTCTCTGCATGTGCTATGCAGGTATATATGCAGGTTACGTAGGCATATTGTATGGTGCTGAGGTTTGGAATTTGAGTGATACTGTCACTCAGGTACTTAGAATAGTACTCAAACAGTTAGTTAGTTTTTCAACACTTTCTCCCATCTCTCCTTCCCCAGTTTAGTAGTTCCCAATGTCTATCGTTACCATTTCTACATTCATGAAGACTGAATGTTTAGTTACTACTTATAAGTGAAAATATATGGTATTTGGTTTGTGTTTCTATGTCAGTTCATTTAGGATGATGGCCTCCGGTGTATCCATGATGCTACAAAGAACAGGATTTTGTTATTTTTATGGCTGCATAGTAGTCCATGGTATATAAGCATCACAGTTTTTAAAATCCAATCAACCATTGATGGTCACCTAGATTGAATCTGTGGTTTGCCATTGTTTACAGTGCTGTGATGAACATGCATGTGGATGTGTGTTATTGTGGTAGAATGACTTGGTAATTTTATTCATATATATATGTGTGTGTATATATATATATATATATATATATATATATTACACACACACACACACACTCAGTAATGGGATGGGGTGTTTGGGTCAAATGATAGTTCTAAGTTCTTTGAGAAATCTCCAAACTGCTTTCCACAGTGACTAAACTAATTCATATTCTATATTCTCACCAACTGTGTATAAATAATTCCTTTTCTCTGCAGTTTTACCAACATCTTTTTTTTTTGACTTTTTAATAATAGCCATTCTGACTGATGTGAGATGCTATTCATTGCAGTTTTGATTTACATTTCTTTGATGATTAGTGATGTAGAGCACGTTTTTCGTGTTTGTTGGCCTCCTGTATGTCTTCTTTTAAGAAGTGTTTGTTCTTGTCTTTTGCCCATTTTTTAATGGAGAGTCAAATCAAGAACACAGTCTCATTTACAATCATCACAAAAAGATAAAATACCTAGGAATACATCTAACCAAAGAGGTGAAAGATATCTATGAGGACAACTACAAAACACTGTTAAAAGAAATCACAGATGACACAAACAAATAAAGAAACATTACATGTTCATGGATTGGAAGAATCAATATCATTAAAATGGCTGTACTACCCAAAGCAATACACAGATTCAACAATATTCCTAACTACTAACATCATTTTTCACACTATTGGAAAAACAATTCTAAAATTTACATGAAATCAGAAAAGAGCCCAAATAGCCAAAGCAATCCTAAGCAAAAAGAACAAAGCCAGTGGTATCACATTATCCAACTTCAACCTATGCTATAAGGCTATAGTAACCAAAACTGGATGGTATGGGTACAAAAAACAGACACAAAGACCAATGGAACAGAATAGAGAGCCCAGAAATCATACCACACACCTACAGCCATCTGATCTTTGACAAAGTCAACAAAAATAAGCACTGGAGAAGGACTTTCTATTCAATAAATGGTGCTAGGATAGCTAGCTATCCATTTGCAGAAGAATAAAACTGGACCACTATCTTTCATCACATACAAAAATTAACTCAAGATGGATAAAAGATTTAAATGCAAGATCCTAAACTATAAGAATCCTAGAAAAAAAAATAGTAAGAAACACCATTCTGGACATCAGCCTTGGGAAGGAATTTATGACTTAAGTCCTCAAAAGCAGATGTAACAAAAACACAAATTGGTGAGTGGGACTTAATTAAACTAAAGAGCTTCTGCACAGCAAAAGAAACTAAACAGTGTAAACGGACAACCTACAGAATGAGTGAAAATATCCAAAAACTATGCATCTGACGAAGGTCTAATATCCAGAATCTATACGAAACTTACATAATTGGATGAGAAGTCTATTATTTTCATAGAGATGAAAAATAAGATGAAAATTTTCATATTTACTAACATACATGCCATTTCCAGGGCTCTGTGTTATTTGTATGGCTCCAGCTTTCAATCTGGTATTATATTCCACTTGATAAAATATATTTTTTTAAGATTTTACATGGTGGAAGTCAATCTAGTTTCTATAATTTTTAAATATTTTGTAGATGTGAGTATTTTACTTTTGTGTCAGAAAGATGCTTTTTGTGAGTATGGATTTCAGGGTGTGTTTTGCTTCAGAATTTTAAAATGTTTCTCCATTATCTTCTAGCTTGCAATGTTTGTGACAACAATCTGTTACTTTGTACATAATGTCTTTCTTCTCTGTCTACTTTTAAGATGTACTCTTTATTACTGGTTTTAATCAATTTCATTAGGATGTGGCTTAATGTGGTTTTCTTCATGATTTTGTGGAGTTCATTGAATTTCTCATATTTGTGTGGCTATACTATTCTTCTAATTTGGAAAAGTATTTAAACATTTTTTGTATTCCTTCCCTTTCTACTCTTCTCTGAGAATTCAATTCCATGCATATTAGACAGATTTAAAGTATCCCACAGCTCACTGAGACTGATTTTATTTTCAGTATTTTTCTTTTTGTTTCTTTTAATTTTGAATAGTTGACATTACTATTTCCTCAAGCTATTATTTTCTTCTGTAATATCTAATTTTCTGCTAATCTCAGTGTATTTTTCACCTTAGGAATTATAATATTCATTTCTAGAAGTTTGATTTGTAACTCTTTTTAATTTTCCATAATTCTGCTTAATATATTCAATCTTTTCTCTGTCTTCTTAAACATATGAAACAGGGTTATAGTAGCTGTTTTAATGGTTTTGTCTACCAATTTCATCATTTATATTTTATACATTATAAATTCTATCTTCTTAAATACTTTATAAACATTTCTATAAATATCACTAAACTTTTTTTCTTAGTCACAGTTAAGTGACTTTAAAACTTGCTTTTAGACTTCATTAATTCATGTCAAAGCAGACTTAAGTTTAGGGCTGTTTTGCCCAATTTCTGGGGCCATAATAGTTCTGAGTATTCCACCTGATGCCTGTGAATAACTTGTTTTCTTCTCTTAGAAACCATTGTCCTGGTGCCTATCGAAACTTTTCTACCATGGCAGGTATGGAGAAAATGTATTCTTAGCACTCTGCCCTGGACGATTGCTCCCTCTCATTATTATGCAGTTATTTTCCCAGCCTTAGTAGTTTCCTTCCACACATACACTGATTAGTACTTAGGAAGGCTAATGTACTGCAGGTTAATGGGGACCTGCTATAGATTCCTAAGGTTCTCTCTCTTTCTGTGCACTCCTCTCCTCTCTAGTACTTTGCTCTGTGAACTCTAGATACATTGGTGTCTCCAAACTCCAAACTTTGTGTTCTCACCTCAAAGAGTTAGCTAGGCCCCCACCTGAGGGGCCCTCCCTGTGTTACAGCCTGGAAACTCTTCCTTCGGACAATAAGCTGAACAATCTGAATTCTCTTGGTTTCTCTTTTTTCAGAGATAATTATCCTGGTTACCTACTCTTCAATATATTAAAACTGTTATTTCATGTTTTGTCTGGTCTTTTAACTATTCCACACAGTAGGGTTAATCTATTTCTTAAAGACTATTAACTTATAATATTTTAATGATTTTATTCCTTTCATAATATTTTCATTTATTTTCTGAATTATTTGAAATAGCAAGAAAATTAGCAACATGGAATAAATTGATAAAATTTGCTTTTAAATAATGTTTAATTCCTAGTGGATGCTGGAGAGACAGAAAACAGTTTCTGTTGCTGTTTAAGATAACCTTATTCTAATTAATTATTTCCATAATGATGAATAAAAAAACAAATTATATACAATATACCTCTAGGCCACCCAGTCTATGAACAATGTATTAAAGCATAACATTTCAACTAAGAAATTTCAAGGTCAGCTACTTTCTGATGCCTTGCTGAATAATTGCCCAAGGGTTTTCCTTTAGTGGGCCTGTTAATTGGACTGTGGATTTTGGCTGTTTGTCTGTTGTCATTAGTTCCCACACAGTTTAGCAAAATGGTTCACAGGCTGCCCCCTGGAAGAAATAATAGTATAGAAAGTAATAGTAAACATGCTACTGAGTACATTTCTGCTGCCATTTTGAAGTTTTTAATTAAAACTTTTAGGTTGCAATTCTATAAATAAATTTTACATAGGAAACTCAATATTTTTCAAAAATAATTTAGTACCCTTCACTAAAAAGGATGACATTTTTTCTTACAAGATCAACTCTACTTTTTAAGTGTGGATAAAATATGTTCTGGAGGAGGTTAAAACACAATCTCTTCCAATGAAATGCCCAACATATATAATTTATTCCCAACTTTTCGCAAAAGCAGAGAATGCAAAGTCCAAAAGATCTTCGCTATTGCCATACAAATAGCAAAATGCTGAAAAGTTTTGTTGCAGGAAACAGTTAAATATTAGTAAATATTGACATATGACAACTTTCATAGTAACCATTAACCTTTATATTTTCCAAATGTCATAGAATATTTTAATTACACAAACCTCGATCAACTTCAACTTCATTGGTATAGCTCAAGGCAGGAATTGTACTTTTTCCTAATTCTGGGCTATTCACCCCAATTTAAAAAATACAATCAGTGTCATAAAGTTTCTAAAAGTTAAAAATATGTACAGTATTCAAAAAATAAATAAAGTTTTGGTATTGCTTTACTTTAACAGCACATGAATTAAAACTGCATTATAATGAAATTGCTGCTGAACATTCCCATTAATATCAAATGAATTCATTATGACCAGCACAGTTACAATGAATACTAAATGAATTAATAATAACGAACCATTTAAAGTGTTACCTAATTGTTTTATTTTATTTTTATGTATATTTTGGTCATATTTTAACTGTTAGGTTAATAGACAATGACATTACATAATTAATTTTCTTTCCTAATGTTGGATAATGTGTTCATGCTATTTTCTGATGATCTCTGTATTTAACCCTTTTTATTTTACATTGGTCTTTCCACTTGTGTCTCCTTATTTGATACTACTTCTAGAATAGAAACAAGAATAGCACATGTTAAACTTTAATTTGATATGAAAAAGAAAGCATTAAGATAAAAAGTGACACTGTACCACAGACATCTCCACTATACACCTTGGTAAGCAACACAAATACTTGAAAATGGCAAATTTGGCCTGTTAGTTTCTCCGCTTTGGTGCTGCAACAAACAAGCAACAACAACAAATAAACTCTTGTGCTTTTTTCGTTAGTTTTCTATCTCTGCCAATGGGCAGAGACCATCATTCAGGAACAAGTAAATGAAAGGATCACTTGCATAGGAGTTCTTTGGCTTTAAGGAAAATCTTAATCAACTTCATTATTATTTATATCAAAAAGTTTTAATTATTGATTAACCATTTGCTTCTAAATTATTTGGAGACCTGCTACATTTACTAAATGTTATCCATTGTGCAGAGTAGCACACAGACTTCATCTATTTTCCACGACTTTGAGGTTTAAGAGCTCTCCCTTTATGCCTACCAACCAGTCTCTCCTCCTTCCATGCAATACTCAGATCTTAATCTTTTGTCCTAGAAATGTCTTTCATGTTGACAGCTTCTCCTAAAAGAACGGTGGTCAAAAGTTGTGTTCAGTTTTTAGTAATGTTTTGAGCATTTTTTACATGATTCATTTTTTTAATAGTCAACATTAAAAACTAGAAGATTCATATAAAAATCTAGATGCCTAGCTTTTTCAATAAATAGATATCTCTGTTAACACTTTCACCATAATTCTGTATGGCAATAATAATCTCAATGGAACAGAAGTTGCACTCTTTGACACGGTGTTAATTTTATCATTGACTACATTCTTCTTATCCCACACTTCATTTCTTATTTATGAGACCTATGTGATTATCATATATATATATACACACACACATATATGTATATATGTATACACATATTTATACACACATATATACATATATGTATATGTACACATATATATGCATACATATATGTGTATATATGTGTGTATATATATACAGTGTGTGTGTGTGTGTGTGTGTGTGTATATATATGATGATCCAAAATGATATAATGTGAGATTGATACAAGGTCCTACTTTTCCCCCAAATTTCCCTATCATCCTCCACAGTCCTTGGGATTCCCTCAGTTAAAAAAACATGTTTGTAGATAAAGTATCTCCAATGTGCCTTTGAGATATCTAATCAGCAGGATTGATTTAGTCAGGGAGGTTTGTATCACAAGTACCATTGCATTTTAACAAACTCCTGAAGAAATGAGGGTCTAGGTAGGAATTTTTAGATAGGGATATTTGAAAGAGACACATCCTTCAAACGGCTAGACAGAGAGCTTTGAGGGCTGGATCCTGGGGATGATGTGTGAGGGAAATAAACATTGCTTTGGGGTGCTGGACTCAGAGGAAAGATTTAGGCAGAGAGTAGAAAGGTATCTAGATGGATGATATTTTAAAGAAATAGAATGTATTCACTGAGCCTGATTCACTTGCATTAAATATCATCTGTCCCAGCAGCCCTTTTGATGTTTTCTAATCAGCCTTTAAGCTGTTTCCTTAAAAGAAAGCTATCTCTTTGGAGCACTTATTGTGGAAACTTACAAATTCATTCTGACTTTCAGAATCAATGGATTTCAAGGGGCTCTTAAAATTGAGAATGCATACTCTGCATCAATTAAATATTACTTGCTGTTATTTATTGTTTTTTTATAGGTGATGTAGTTACTAAATTACTAGGAAGTAAGCCTTAATCTTACCATTGTGTAATAATGTAGTAAAAGTTTATAAGTAGATATACTCTATTTCCTTGGCTGCTTGCAATTATTTGAAATTTTAATGCAAGCTTTTTCAGAATCATGACTAAAACCGTTTATTCTATGCTATTCAATGGTGTCGGGGAGAGAAAGGGAGCCATTCATATAACTATCTGGGAATCATAAGAACATTGCTTCTTAGATCGGGTATCAAGAATGATTAATATATTCCTTTTTGGTCTTTGTGTATCTAGAGTGTCTAATGAAATTTCTTGTTATAGCTGTAATTTTCACATATACTTTGGTGAAGTTCTACCTAAAAGAAGTAAAAATAGCCCCAGGCCAGGACTATTTTTTACTCTTTACTTAGAGTAATTATCTGGAGAATTTCAGATTGCCAATAACTTTTTAATGAAGTTCTTTTCCCTGTTTTTGTTTTGAATGACTTAATCTTCTTTTTTATAATAGCATTTTCCAGCCTGTTTCCTTTCCCTAACCTAAATGGAGGAAGAGATCTTTGAAAAACCTTTCATTAAGAGAATGACTGCCCAATCCCTGAGTGTATTCTCAGAACTTTTCATCATGGAGCCTTTGAGAATGTTTGGCGCCATCTGTGCCCTCGATTTTCCTTTCTTCTGATTTTTCTTTTTTTTTTCTTTTTTGTCTATTTTTTTTTTTTTTTTGAGCTGAGGTGCCAGCCGAGCCAGCCTGTGCCTCTGTTTTCTGCCAAAGAGGAAAAAAAGAGAAATGCCATGAATACTAAAATAAGAAATTTTTTTTAGTCTTTCTGGTATAAGCACTGTACATTTCAACTGAGTTTTCTGTAAGAATCTGTTTTTATCATCCTTTACAATAGAAAACCCACAAGAAAACTTGTGGTCTATTAGCAGAAAACAGAGGCCCTGGCAAGCTCCAGTGCAGCACAATCCTACAGTTGGGAAGCTGGGCAAGAACCCAAGTTTGTCCACGCCTAAGAACAACACTGTCTGCTAAAATTACAGTTTTCCCTTTTTCACAAACCTCAAAGTTGTGAAACTTTACTAACTTTAAGAAAAGAACAGTTGGCCATACAAAAGATACACTTCCAAATCCATCGAGCAACTTACTTATACTTGCAAATGAACCACTTGGAGTGAGTCTTAAAATGTATTTGTTCCAATTATTCTGCTAAGGTAGCAAGCAGAAAGTAATCATTTTCTATGTATACTGTGAATAAGAGACTCCAAATGTTGGTTCCAAAGAAAGACTTTGACCAATAGTTGATAAGTGGGTGTGTAAGAAAGGGTGCTATAGAAATGATAGCCACATTTTAAAAAGTACAAAGTGTTTTCTCAGTTCTTATATCTCCAGGATGATATAATGCAATGAAGTTAGAAAAGAGTCATTTTTTTTAAGCTCTGATGTTTTCTGTTTTTGTGATTCTTGTAGAGCTGAGTATTGGTAATTAAGCATTGCCATGTAACTCAACAATTCAGATATGTCCATGGAAGATACAGGTTGATATAGGGTGATACTCCATCAACAAATTGAATTATATTGCAGAAAGTTTTTAGCAAACCTGAGCTGGTTATTAAATATTTGTATCAATCAGAGTTCAATCAGGTGACTCAAACCAAAAAAAAATTAATATAAAGGATTGTGTGCTGGTAGAAGTTGGTTAATTGATGAGAGGAGGAAAAGGACACCAGAGGTCCAGAGATGTAGCAGATTCCAAAGGGCAATTACTATAACTAGGCTGAAAAGGAGAGGACAACAAATGAGCTAAGAACCGGTAGAATCCCTTTATTTATATGCTGTGCTTCAGACCTCCTCAGAAAGAGCATGGCTTCTGCAGGGAAGAGGCACCTTGCTAGAGGCTATGCATGCTATGTTTTCATAGGGTGTGCTTGGCTCCAGTCTGTAAAAGTAGTGTAACTGTTGTTCAAAGATGTGGGAGGATCAATCCTAGATGTAGCTACAGGTGAGAATAGGATCTGGCTAGAGCTTCTCAGGGTCTAGCTGGAGCTTCTCAGAGCAGGCAGCAGGACTCTCATGCTAAGCCACAATAACTGAGGGTCAGATTTGCAAGAGAAGTGTCTTTTTGCTGACAGTGGCTTGCTGAGTCAACACAGGACAGACTGTATAGCTTGGCCTCATGGCTTTAGATAGAAATTGCAATGATCATGAAATATAACACGAAACGACATTGCTGCCACAATAACAAAACATAAAAATATTTATTATGAATAATTCAGAGATTAATTTCAGAATTCATTTTACTAGACTAGTGACTTATAAAAAGAAATCTATTTCTTACATCCAGTAAATTATAAGTCAGTCATGTTACTTTTTCACAGTCGAATTAACAAAATCACTTACCATTTTCTACCTTTATGTATTTTAAATTACTATTAAGGATGGTTTTAGGGTTTCAGTCTTCATTTAAATTACTCCAATTTCCTTTTACCCTTCACCAATCTCTCATTACACATAATTAATGTTCTAACTTCTTACATAGACATATTCATGGAGAGAATTGACTCTAGTTGTGGTCTAAATAAAAGTAAAGCTTTAAAATAATGGTTTCAGGAGACTTATTGTAACAAAATGCCATAGGCTATATTACAATAGATAATTCTCTGCAACAAAATATTTTCAATCTGTGAGATAACTCATTTATTTCTAGCATGATTAAAACAACCAAATTTAGAAAAATGGAATAATTTATTTAATAAACACATATCAAGTGACTATTACCAGCAAAATGCTCTGTGAGACTCTTTAAGACAGAAATATATAGGACCTTGTTCTTAAGAACTTGTAATTAATGTCTGAATAATTTGGATATAGTAAATATTAGTATCAGACAAATTTGATATCTTAACACAAATTTATACTAAAGATTTTAATTCTGTTTTAATGTGTATTCAAAGTGCTGGATCCCAACTGTCACATTCTCAAGCATTATCCTTTTTTGCAGTTCTGGAATTGGTACTTGTTAAGGGTATTACTCTGATTCAGGCTTCAGTGAACAATATTTTGTTCATTACTTTTTCTCTTATATTTTAACTTTTAATATAAAATGTGCATCCTACCTTGGCATCAAAACTATTCATAAAATTATCAAAGTCTACCACTCTCAGGTCAGACTGTTCACTCTTCATATTTTAGTGAGTCTTCTGAGCTGACTTGATTACTGAATCTTATATTTTGAGCAACTATTCAAACATCAAACATCTAAATATTTTTATAGGCCTTATTTGTACTTTTTGTTAGTAAATCTATAATGCTACAAAGAATCACCAGCCTTCTGAGCTAATAATAAATCAATTTCTTCTCCCTGTCTATATGCTAGAGTCAATTACATCAATCAGTATTATTGAATGCATTTTTCACAAATCTAAGTTAAACTAAGGTTTTTATAAGGGTTTATACAGAAAAACTGTTTATTGCCACTTTCCAATATTTCTGTCAGTATTAGAATTAAGTTCATTTGTTTTTACTTATTTTTCTCTTGGTACTTAATATAGTAACATTTTAGCACAATAGCTTGTATATATTCTTAAAAGTAGAAGAGTTAACTCATTTTTGAATTAAAATTAAGAAATAATAGCTAAAGGAAAACTGAAGTAATTAAATAAACTATCTGCTATTTTCTAGAAAGTTTTCAGTGACCTATTTTTTTCTCTGTGACTTTGGAATAGCCTATAATGTGAAGGGCACCATTCTTAACATTAGAAGAAAAATTCATGTTAGCTCATCTTTTATAATAGCCCTGCTACATACTAGGATCAATGTAGAAGAACAAAAATAATAATCACCATAAAATTTTATTGTTTTATACGTATGTGGTTCACATTGTTGTTTTGTTTTTTTTTTTGAGTAATCATAAAAGCACATAATAGAGTCAACATAACACATTCAACATTAATTGGATGCTGACTCTGTGCAGGACACTCTGAACCAGGAGATACACAGAAAAAGCAAATGAAGATTTTGATCTTGAGGAGTCCTTTCTTGGAGAGTGCAAATTATCACAATGAAATGAGCTAAATGTTTGTCTCCCAGAACTGAGCCAGCCTATCCACTGCTGACACTATAATGGTGCTGTGGAGGTTAATAACAAGAGTAAAAACATGTGAGGTACTGAGAAAAGACTGGTTGTTGCATTTGGGCTTGATTTTAAAAGATGATAGATATTGATCCAGGAGAGAAAGATTGGCAAAAGCAGAATAAATGGAAAAGCTTAGACCCTGATGTCAGGGGAAGGTATAAACATAATATTAAAAGGTAGTTTGAGGACATGTAGGAATTGAAATTTAGAGCTGTACTGTTTCTTACGTGGTATACCTTAATGTGTAAGGAACTATAGAGGGTTTCTTTTATACAGCATCCCGTTTTTGAGGCTCATCCACGTTGTTGTACACATTTTTTAAATGTCTCCGTTTTATTTTGAGTAGTATTCCATTGTATAAACACACTGTTACTTGTTTATCCAGTCATCAGTTTATAAACATTTGGTTTCTTCTGGTTTTAGAATAAGGTTATGATGAATATTTGCTTACAGGTATTTGTGTAAACATATGTTTTCATTTATCTTGGGAAATGTCTAGAATTAGGAAGGGTAGATTGTATGGTAAGTATATGGTTAACTTTATTAAAACAAAACTATCAAACTGTTTTTCAAGATGACTGACACACTTTGCAATCTCCCAGAAAAGTATTCAATCTTTAGTTGTTTTACATCTTTGCCAACACTTGGTATTGTGGATCTTTCCAATATTTGTAATTCAACCGTAATGACGTTTTATTATGCATACTTTAGTCATCCTGGAGAGACATAAAGGGACATGCAGAAAACATGGCAGATCAAAATTTGTTGAGAGGTCCTGAGACATCAAAATGTAGCTAAACCAAACTCTAGGTCGCAGTTAGCTGCCTGACCTCAAGATTACTTAGACTGGTGGTCACATGAGAAAGATCAGATTCTTAATAGGCTGTGATGGCTTACTGCATAATTTCTGAACTTTTCGTGTTTGCTTTGACTTTGTATGCACTTGGGGACTGGATTTGTAGTTCTCAAACTTAAACAAGAAACAACTGTTAAAGAACAGCTGTTAGAGAGCAGCTCTCTGGGCTTCCTCTCTCCCAGTGACTAGTCTTTTTCTTATGGGATATTGCCTCTGCTTCACAGGTCCAGCTTTTATGACAAAAAATTTAAATTCTTAACTCAGTCTCTCCTCAGGGAGAAGGGTATTGGGTGTGGGACTGACCCAACACAACCCTCACAGTACTTTTAAAGACCTCTGACTTTCTCAGCCATGTCTTTCCTCCTTATCGACAGGGTTTTTCTTCCTCTCTCTGCTTAAGTTTCCATTTCAATTCACATAAAATGTCTTGTCTTCTACTTAAATATCATTTATCACTTCATAACATCTTACATTTATAAAGTTTACCCCCACACTGATGTTCGTCTGTAACCCAAAGAGGACTGCTAGTCTCCCCATCATAATCTGGATATAGCTCAGTCAAACTAGACTGTTACTTTTTTTTTCTTTTTTTAGATGGAGTTTTGCTGTTGTTGCTCAGGCTGGAGTGCAATGGCGTGATCTTGGCTCACTGCAACCTCTGCCTAATAGGTTCGAGCGATTCTCCTGTCTCAGCCTCCCAAGAAGCTGGAATTATAGGTGCCCACCACCACATCCAGCTATTCTTTTGTATTTTTATTAGAGACGAGGTTTCACCATGTTGGCCAGGCCGATCGCCAACTCCTGATCTCAGGTGATCCACCTGCCTAGGCCTCCCAAAATGCTGGGACTACAGGTGTGAGCCACTGCGCTCATCTATCTGTTACCGTTTTTCTCTTCATCCTTTCTCACTTCTCTTTTCCAACAACAGGAATTCAGATTGTTGTCTAAACCCAAGGAAAACTAACCCTCAGAAGTCTGGAGTAAGGTCAGTTGATTAAAACAAATTTCAAGATTAATGTAGCACAGAACAGCAACTACTGCTCTTCCCTTCCAACATGAGGATCCCCCACTATTATACATCTGTGGTATTTGTTATGGAACACTGTAGTGTTCTTCAGTAAAGTCTCCAAACCATGGATAAACATCTCCAAATACCTAGGCTGAGTTCCTTGGCAAGCATTCATGCAAGTAAATATGTCAATCTTACTTTCAATGCTGTGAAAGACTATGGAAAGACCCACTAATGGTAGGGTATTACCTTCTGATCACCACACAATTTACAGTTATCTAGAAAGTCAGAGCACTGGACTGCTCCATTAAGTTGTCAATCAGAACTTATGAAGACATACACAGTGTGTATTACAAGTCTGAATATTAAAAAGTATGAAGATGACAGGATTGGAAGAATATTAGTTATTCTTTTTTTCTAAAAAGGAAGAACATTCAAGAAACTGTCTTTGTTTCTGAAGTCCTGGGTATAGCAAGCTACTACAGGCTCTTTATTTTATAGTCATATATTCAGAAAACGAGATATAGCTTGCTCTTGTATATTTCAACAGCACTATAGATTTTATAGAGCACTTGTTTGTATACTACCTCCTTAATCAATGATATCCTCTGAAAAATATTGGCACATCTCAGAGTCACAAATTCTAAAAGTGTTTCTGATAAGACTATTGATTGGCTTTCAGAATTATAAATCATATTCATAATTTTTATACCATTGCAAAAACATTTTGAATGTTTTAGTAAATATTTGTGTGTTTCCACTTTGAAAAGAGCTAGAGTATATAAGTATTACTATTAACTACTAACTTTGGGACAAAAATAAGTTAATGCAGGAATAGGTTTTATTTGGCATAATAAAGCATTTCTATCCTTCATTATTTATAATTTTATTGGGAAATATGTGCTAATGCAAACAATTTTCATACATGAATAAAACATAAGGTGGAGTAGTAATTAATATAAAAGGATTCAACAGCACATAAAGGTGGTTAATATATCTACCTCTTCATATATCAACGCCACGTACATTTCGTTGGAAGACACTAAAGATCGAAAATCAAGCATGCTAATTAATTAGTTTCATTCTCGGTTAACTTGAAGGTTGCATATAAAAAGAAAATCAGGCTGACTGTGAGCAAGGAGAATGAATAGTTCACATAAAAAGATCAAGAAGAGAAGGTATACAGGAAGAAAAGGGAAAGAATGTCAGCATGCTTAGCAGAATAAAAGGTCTCCTTTAATGACTCAAAGTGGAACAATTTCCCCCTATACTGTCACTGAACACAGGGAAAGTTAGAGGGCAGAATCTATTATATACATATCAAGTCTGCAGGATCTGCATATAAACTTTCACAGAAAAAAGTGAATATCTAGTAAGATAGCGAAGAAAAGTTAGAAGGATATTCGAAGCTAATGTTCTGGATGGCATTGCTATCTGTTTGAACAGGCATTTTAGTGAGATTCTTTAGGATATATAGAGAGAGGGCTTATCAGGTTTTTCAAGAAATGAGGATACAGATATTGTCACAAAAGGACCAGAGACCCATGGGAAGGACAAAAATACAGCAAGCAGAACTGGGAATTACTATATCTGGAACTGGATCCAGGGCTCCCTGCTGGGCCTCAGCACAGGAGTTAGGGAATCATCACACTAATGGTTTATCTTTGAAGAGGTTTAGCTCACTCTGTTTGTGTTTACCTCTATGTGTCTACTCTTCCCTGTGCCAAGTGGTTTCTTTTCCCTGTAAGCTACATGTTTTCTCTAGCTCATGGCTTCAGTAGTTGCCTCTCAGTTTATCTTATTTATAAACTATCATGGCCTGTACTCTGTATTTGTGGGAAGCAATTCTTCACCTGTCTCACAAACTGTCCAATTACCTTTATACTTGCTAACCTCTCCTCGATCAGCTCATACAAGCTGCTGGCCTAAGCAGCTGTGACTCAGGAGGAAGGTTGAGGTCAAGCTGCTAGGCTGGCCTGCCCCTCAGGAAATGGCTTTGGGTGGGACAGTTTTCTTTAGAAAGGGATATTGGCAGGCACATTTTATGATGAATGGATCAAGAAAAACAGTCATACCTGAAAATGCTCTGTTGGTTTTCTTACTCGCCTATGATATCTGAACTTCTGCTTTTATGGTGTGGTTCTCGGCTTTATATTTCCACATAAAACTCTTCATCTCAAAAACTAAGGAGCATTATATTTTTGTTTGCATCAAGTAAAATATCTGTATAAGATGAATTAATATACAGATGAATTAATATATTTTTCTCAAAATTTTGTCCAATAGATTGAACGATAATAGTTCTTGAAATTAATCATTTTACTTCAAATGTCTGGCTTTATATTGTTACTATTTCACAACACTCAAAATTATACATCATGTATTTCTTTTCTTGGATATTCCGTTGTCATTGCTCCCATATAACTTACTAAAGTTAATCAGCAAAACTTTCTTTCTAGTTTCAATGCCTACGTTCTAAGTCTTTGGTTTCAGTGATTAGTTTTGGTCATTTAAATAGTCTCAAAATTGTATTGATAAAAAATACTGAAATAGTTAACTATGATTTTATATTAACTCCAATTCTTATAGATTGAGTACCTCTACTGCACCGAGAACTTTTTAAAAATTGGTGAAAAATTGTTTTACTACATTTTAATCTTGTCTATAGATAATTCCTGATTAACCTGCATAAATGAGATTGTTTTTTCTTCTTATTAGTAAGTCACAATATTAGAAGTCTGTAGGTAGAGTTTATATGCATTTTTTAGTGTCATATTGCTAGAAAAATTGTATGAGATTTTATGGCAGGTGGTTTAATCATCATTTCATTTTGTTATATTAAAGCACAAAGTTACTCATGATGTCTTGTATGCTTTGCAATGAGAGGTGAGGTATTAGCATAGTTTACTTCTTGGAGTACATGCCTAAAATTTTCAATAACTTTGTAGAGTGGAGAGGAGATCATTCATATTTTAAAATTTCTAAGATACAATTCATATCTTAAAATTTTAAAAATGTATACAAATATTGCAAGGAAACCAGACTTTTGTATTTAAAAGCTGCTACTCTGAAGTGGAAATTTGTGTCTAGCAGTTTACATTTTCTTTATAAGATATTCTGAGTTCTGCCTTATGGTAAAGATTCTGTCATGATAAAATCAAAGTTTTACTAATCAAGTAAATTTATTAATTAAGTCATTGATTGGAAATAAAATTTATAGAAATTTTAAAAGGTAATAGATATTCAGAAGATACTAACATTTAGAAAATAAAATGAATCACATGATTTATGAAATTCTTAGTAGGATGAATTAAATTAACTTGAATGATGATTGCAGTACATATGCCATACCCAAACTAAAGAATGGTGCCACTTGACGATTACAAAAGTTTCTATTCGTGTTTCATGCCATTTGAAAAAACACACTTTTTGCAACTATTGATAGGAAAATCAAGATGCTTTTCATTCTCCCAATGCATATTCCCACGTAACTCTCTATTTCTTGTAACGAGTCAAGGCAGGAGTTAGAGATAAGTTCAAGATTATTTGTTCCCTTTGTTAAATATATGAAGCCAGAGATTCTTTGTGCAATAGGTACATTAGTACGTCATTTAAAAACTAGTGTTTTATTTCAGAAAATTGTTAACCACAGATTTAGCCATGAAGTTAATATTATGAGTGAATTATAGCAAGAGCTTTGCTATCCCATCCCTCCACTGTTGTTTCAAACAAACACAAAATCAACAGCATATACAATATCAATAAAATAACATAGAGATGTGGTCAATCTGTTGCTTTTTTTGAAATGCGATTAAGGCTGTCACACCTTAAATCTATCTGTATAATGTTGAAGCTTAATGTTTAAACTTGAGAAAAAAAAACTGACAGTAGAGTAAGTAGTGTAAAGGAACAATTGAATTCAGTTGAGAGTTGGAGTTCTTTCTTAAGTTTTAACTTTTTGGAGAGTAGACCTCTTTGCATAGGCTTCAAATATTTTGAATAAATATTGATCATAGGCTTCTTTGACAAATATTTCTTCAAAATCTATTCTATTTAAGGCACAGGAAACATATTGTGGAGGCTACAAATAACTATAAAACAATGTAGCCAGAATCTAAATGGATGAAAAAAAATTAATTTACTCAACAGTAAACAGACTTTTTAGCCTGCAAGCTATACATTCAGTAAGAAAAAAGGCAGGCTGAAATTGTTAGCCCCTTAATTGCCATATATGAGGGTGCCATGCTATACATATGGGATTGAAATATCTCAATGTGAAGCTTCACCATTCGCCATTCAGAAAGCAATGGCATAAAAGAAAATCATTTACAATTATTTCAGTTATAGAAGATCATGTTGTCAAAATTTGAATGTATAATTTGTGGGCATGAAACTAATACCCATTATACAGACATAGTCATCAACCATAAGGAAATAGTGTAATAAGAAGATTGTATGATTAATTTTTTTAATGTCTTAACTTTTATCTAAGCCTGAGTTTTTATTAACATACATAGAGCCAAGAACAGCGCCTGACATGCGTTTTTTTCTCAGTTATTACAAAGGAATCTCTTGCTCTAAGATTATCAGTGTCCTTTTATATATTCAAAGGAGTGAGTGTTTCAATGTCCTACAAGTTTTATCTATTAAGTTATCAATATTTTCTGCTAGTTTATTTTTAAGAATGGATAGGAATTATAAAGCCAAAGAATTATATGTCGGCAAATGAGAAGTGGACAGTTTGGAAATTAGTATATTTTATTGATATAATACTGATATCCTTTTCCTTCATAGTAGCTTTTCGAAGGATCTTAAGTTATCTCTATGAATTGCCTTAACTATCTTCTTTGGTTTATGATGCCTCGTTGTTGGGATAATATTCAATAATTGAGTAAGAAAATATTATTACTTACCAATCTTTTAAGTACAAGTATGAGTCATGGCCAGGTGTAATTTTAACCTAGACATGTTTTTCTTCTAAAAGCAATTAACATTCTATTTAATGAAATTACCTTGTGTACTAGATGTAATAACACAAAACAATTTTTTTAAGGAAAGAAAAGTATAAATACAACACAAATATAAAGTATAGTATTTCTAATATTATACTTATAAATAAATAATTTATAATTTATAATAAAGAATAAATATGAACTATTTATTCCACAAAGTCAGCTGATGTTGATATATGCAAACTAAGATTTTATCACATTAATAATGATTTTATTATTTTCATACACCAAACAAAACTGGAAAAAAATTGATCAATATTCATCATCAAAAAGAAATCAAATTATTAATTCAAAATAAGACAAAATTTACATATAGAAAACTGAAGCTAATAAAAGGTTAATAATTACATTAAATTAAATTTCTACATGTAAAACTGTCAGTCATTTTAATAAGCATAATAAAGAGCACTCATATTACTGAATTTTTATATAATATATAAGATATATATTTTTTAATATTCCATATTTTAGGTAAGACTATGCTTTTGTATTTCATGTATCTCTAGATAGAATTTCTTGGCTGGTACAGTGGCTCACTCTTGTAATCCCAGCACTTCAAGAGAATAAGTGGAAGAATCGCTTGAGCCCAGGAGTCGAGACCAACTTGAGCTACGTAGGGAGATACCACCTCTACAAAAAGTTTTTTAAAACATTATCCAGGCCTGGTTTATAATTATCCATTCACCTGTGGTCCCAGCTACTTGGGAGGGTAAGGTGGGAGGCTCTTTTGAGGCTGGGAGGTCGAAGAGGCTGCAGCAAGCCATGATCTAGCCACTGCACTCCAGTCTGGGTGACAGAGTGAGACCCCGTCTCAAAAAAAAAAACAAAATAAAAAAGAAAGAACACATTTTATTGCATTCATTCATCCAAATATAGTTAATTTGTAATACAATAATATTAATATAACAAAACAATTTAGATTTTTCTTCTGTTTGCAGCATTTCAGAATGTATTGCAGATATAAATAATTTTCAGTTTTCTATAAAGAACTTATTTTTCTATTAGAAGTTCTCCTATTAATAAACAAAGGTATTTGGTGAAAGTGAATTTATTATTTAGGTTACAAGAGTCTTGAATAATGCGTTTCAAAGGCACTTCTAACAACTACAGTAACAACAGCAATTTAGCCAATTTCCTATTATATCAAAACTATTAGAACAGCTATTTTGCTGGTTTTTTAAGTCCTCCTAGCAGATTAACATTTCTTTGCATTGTTTAATTGCATCTTTGCATAATGTACAGATGCACACTAGTCTCATACTTACTGCTTTTTGATTTTTCTGTGAAAAGACATACAAAATTCAAAATATCCAATAAATTAGAAATAGATAAAAAATCAAAATAAAAAATTAAATGCACTTGATGGCTTTGCTAAACTTTCCAAAATAGGATTAAAATGTGGCTTTCTATACATGAAAATTATACTTCTTTTTAAGGTTCAAAACTAGTGGATTAAACTCTTGCAAGAAGATTCTTTTGATTTTAGTTAACTTTATCATTTCAGAACAAGCAAATCTTAATGTTTATCCCTAAAAAATTTAAGGTGTGCATGTGATCGTTTTATTTAATTTAAAAGGGATAATCTGACCCCCATTTACTTGATGATATGACTTCTTAATTAAACTCTTCAAACTTATTTTTTTTCTACCAATTAAGCTGTAAGAATGTTATGAAAATTGGTAAAAACTAATCAGTAAATTGAGATGATGTTTGATAATTGAATTTCAAGGCCTGAGAGCAGAGACTCTTGGGGATAACATTTTCTGTGGTGTTATATTTGGCAGACATTGTTGCTCAATACAAATTTTTCTTACTTATGTACATATGGCTTTTTAAAATTGTGTTTTGCATTTCAGATCTGTGAGTTTTTTGTGTGAAATGTTGCTCTCCTGGTAGCATATTTGTCATTGTTTGTAGTATTGATCCAGCATTGTAACTTAGCTTTTATTTTTCTTTTTTTTTTAAAAATAAGCCTCCAATTTCATCTGGATTATCAGATTTCAAAAACCAGCTGAGACTTGAATGTGAATTCTGGATGTTAAAGGAGTTGTTCCGGGTTCATCAGTACCAAAGGGAATTCATTTTTCTTAGAGATGAGTGAATGAATTCTACATTCTAGGTGTAATATGAGAAGAGATAAACATTTGAGTAATATATTGCAATGAGTCATCTGATTACAGCTATTACCACCAGGAAAGTAGAATGTCTGTTTCAATCTCTTTCTAATTATATCTCCTCCTCTTTAGAATATAAAAGGAAGGAAAAATTGTCAACTAGTATTCCTAAATTAATTCTATAATGATTTTGAATTATTTAACTTTTATGTTAAGTGATCTATTTGCCAAGATCAGATTACAAAAACATATACCAAGACTACTTTGCAGAAAACGTTTTTTCTTCAGTTAGTATGGATTGCAAAATATATTAGATATCTTGAGGAGGGGAGAGAGAAGTGGAGAGATGGCTTGAAGTTAAAGAAGATTACTTCCCAATCACCCCAGCCCCTAGTGTATAGTTGAAAAAAAAAAAAAAAAGGAAATGCCCTTGACTATTCTTGACTATTTTTTTTCCTCTCCTTTACAAGAAAATCATCCTTTAGTTACTCATTTCCTTTCCCCATGGTCAGGTTGGCTGCATCTCCAAACACTTGTAAGTACTGTATGTTCTGACATATCCTGAAGTCATGCATTAGCACCTTTTCATTCAGCAAAGGGTGAGAACAGATATCTTTGGCAGCTGACAGCAGGACGCAGGCAGCAAGTCAGGAAGGGAAGCGGAGGACCGAGGACACTGTGGTGGCCTAGTGGCTAGCAGGGCTAATGCTCCAGCTGTGAATAACCCCCTTTTCCCTTCCTATCTACCCAACAGATGTCTCTCTGTCATTGTCATGTCCTCAAGCTATCCCAGTAAATGATTTGTGCATTGCAACTGAGTCACCAATGTGGCAATTGAAACTCTTCACGGCTCAAAATTGTTGATGTGTGCACGGAGGGCCCTGTGGTTGTACTGAACGCATGTATGAACAGGGATGAACCGGAGAGAGACTGCGGGGGAAGCACCCGAGAAAGAGAATGAGAAAGGGAAGCAGGAGCCAGAGAGGATACTGAAATGTCAAGGTTACCTTGATTTGACTTGAGAATTAAAAGGAAGGGCACATTATTAGTCTGCTTCTATTTGGTCTTTTGGCTCTCTTAGGCTGAAGCAGCCCCTTGCTGCTCTGGTAGATAGACATATCACTTTGAAAGATTAAAAAATGAAGAATGCAGTGATCTGTATTGTATATATGCTTTATTCTGTGGAAAGAATGTTAATAAATATACTGAGAGCCTGCAAAGTTTGCCAATATAAATAATGTGGCATTTCAAAGTCTGTCAGTAAATGTAATTGAATTTTTCAATGTAAAAATATAGTTCAGTTATAAATTGGAGTCATGCTTGACATTAGTTGGGCATTAGAAGATATTAATTAGATACTGCTTACTTCTCTCTGATTTCTTTATATTAAGTGAATTTTCAGGAAAGGAATTTGCAAGTACGCAGTTTAGAGATTTTTATTCTCAAAAACAAGCTGCTTGGTAATTTTTAGTGGAGGAATAAATGCTTTTTTCAAAAATCTTGTCAGTGAGCTGTCTAAAACGTGCCCTTCCCAATATGAACACAATATGGAAAAGCTAATCCATTTTAATACTTTGTAATGATAATAAGCTACAATGAACAAGTAGCCTAGGGAGAAGATAGTAGTAGTCACCTTTAAACAGAAAGAGAATAGCAAGTAATTGTACATTTTTACACTAGGCTGATGACAACATTTCCTGTGACTTTGAACTTACTTTGGCTGTCACCATCTTGGCAAACATTTTGCATATCAATCAGACAGTTGTATTTCTTGCATGACATTTGCAGCATGATGCAGAAATTTACTTATGTGATTTTTGTATGTAAGCAGACGGTTTATAAGTAAATAATTATGCTCCTTCATGCTACAGATGAGGATTTAACCTACATGTGGGACTGCTAAGACCTTTTAAATATCAGCACACCATGCAATTTTCATTTATTGTTGTTATTCTTGTTTAAATCAGTCTTCATCTTTGTTTGGCATGATTCACCCTATGTGAATTATGTGGTTATATGGTGCTGTGTGTGTGTCTGTGTGTGTGTGTGTGTGTGTGTGTGTGTTGATGCGTGTTTTCCAGAAGTTAATTACTTGGATTGGGATTCCAGAAATAGATTTTATCATAGTGTTTGAATTTTAATTTTTTCAAGATTTGTCATGTTAATTTTTTTGTTTTGTATATGACAAAATACTGTAATTAATCATCAGAAAAAGAAGGATACTTAGATATTGACTTTTAAAATGGCATTATTTTAATTTCTTGGGCTTGTTTGAGTATTTTTTTTTTCTAGTTTGTATTTCCTTACATTTTTGGGACACCATTATGTAAAACCAGATTTTTGAAGTTTTCATTTTAAAATTTCAAAGTATCCAGGATCTATGCTCTTTAGTGTCCTTCTGAATAGTTTTCTTCCAAATAAATAATAATACTTAAATGCTATATTCATTTAAAAAATATAAAGTGCCCCCACATTTCGTAATGTATGTTACTCACAAATATTTTTATGATTTCATTTTGTAGTTGAATTTCCCTTCCATATTCTGCTTGGACATGAACATTTTGTTTAGGATTCATTTTTGGAGGCAGGCAATCACTTATATTGTTTGAATTAAGGCTCTACAGATATACTCTGCTACCTATAAACAATCTCTCAGTAAATATTAGTACTTGTTATATTAATAAAACATCTTTAAAGATAAATGCTTTTAATTCTGATATAACTTTAGGCCTTATAGACTGTGATAAAATATGTTCAATTGTACTATGTTAACACGTTGCCTAGGTTCTGATATTTGTATGGGTTAATTGATAATTAGCTTCCAAGGTTACAGGGAGAAAATTGAATGCAGGCTGGCCCTAGGAACTGGAAAGAAAGAATGAAAATTAGAAAATGAAAGAAAAATAATGGAAGAATTGGAGCAAATTTTAAATTTTCTTTCTTTAGAAAAAAACATAGAATTTTAATTTTGTCACTATTCAATGCAACATTCTCTTTTCATGGCCAAGAAAACTAAGTAAAAGGAAAAAGTAAGTGCTAAATTGTGTCAGTGATGGCTAGCTGACTCCTATTCATTCATTCTTAGCTGTCAAGTCAGAGACATTCTGTACACTCTGCATTTAAACTTAGTCATGTGACTAGATCTGACCAAAGTAAGATGAACTGAACTGATGTGCGTCACTTCTGGGGTGAGGTAGATTCTTACATAGGTAGAGACTACCACTACAGACCCTCCTCATTTTTGCCAGCTAAATAAAAGTGGGGCCAAAGTATAGGAGTAATTTAGATTTCTGAGCTACTTCTTTGGAGGAAAGCTCTAAGCACATCAGAAAGAGATGAGAAATATATATTTAACGGTTTACCTACTGCAACTGGGCAGTTTGTTTCAACTATCACCCTCCCTATTACAGATATTAACTAACATTTATTACCTCCTGTGTACATTTACTCAATCTTCACAGAATCTTTACAACATAAATATTATGATATTTATTTTGCAGTAGAGGCTTCTGAGACTTGGTATATTTGATCGACTTGTTCAACACAACAGCATTAGAATTTGTGCTTCCTGTTTGAGACCTAAATTCATATACTGTTTCCAGCATACTTCTTGAATGGTCTACTTTTTAAATCCTTGTAATTCTATTAATATGATGTGATACGTATGCATTAGTGGTGAAGAGTACGGTTGTATGTTTTTTATAATATAATGACAGATTGGGAGGTTAGGAACTGCTCCCAATCTGAAAATACCTTCAAGTGAATGGGATGAAAGCAAGGCATACCTTTCTTTATAAGAAGATAAATTATTTTAGTGTGAATTGGCTTTATAGAAGATGGAAAAATTAAAAATGAATCCTCAGGAAGGCTTAAAAACATTGTTTATGTTATGGAAGACATATTATTGGGCTTTATAAAACCAACTGGGTAAATGCTAATGCTGTTGATATTGCTAATAATTCAGTTTTTCATCTGTCTTATGTTCTGCTACACTTACTTATATGCTTATATTATTTGAACTTTCTAAAATCTATCCATTCATCTTCTTTTGCTGACAAAACTGATATTTAGAAAATACAGATCCTGTATTTCTAGAAATCAGAGTACCTATGAAGCACCTGAATATTTCTCAATTCAATGTACTTACCTGGGAATGTATTTAGGTAAAGGAATTCTTTTGGTTATTTGTAGTTTTGCCACTAACAGGCAACTATCGTTCAATCTTTTAGGTTATACTACTTTCGAGAAGGAGAATAAGGAATTCATTTATCAGAAGGTTTGATCCAGATTCTTCTTATTAACAAGCATCCCATAGGCCTCATTTTTAGAAAAATTTGTATGGTTCACTAGATGTTTCAGAAATAGATGAAGATACAATAATAATTCAAGCTGATCCAATGGTTCTCAAACTTTTATCAACATTGAAAATACCTGATGAGTATGTTAAGGCAGATTGCTAGGCCCTACCACAAGAGATTTTGATTCAGTAAGTGTAGACCAGGCCTCAAGAAATTATAGTTTTGCAGGTTATCATGTGATAATAATGTTACTGATCCAGTGATTACACTTTGAGGATCATGTTCTGGAACAAAATGCTCTCAGGTGAATTTGTTTAGCAAAGAATGCATATGAAAATATGCTATGTCAAAGTTCTTTCAGGTTCACCTTGGAAAAGTCAAAAACAAAAAGTAGAGAAGAGAAGAAACTCCAAATGACTGGACTTTAACATCTGCTTTATTCAGTTATTGGATGAAGGGGGCCAGGATAGGTATGGTCTTAGGTGCAGTGTTTCTCTGCAGCTGAGTCAACCCCTCAATAAGGGGCTGGCAGCCGAAAGCTCTCTGTGGACCCCACTCCCAATCGCTGGAGCAAGTGCTTCCTCCACAGGGATTTGGGTGGGCATCTACATGTCTGCCACACCCAATTTAAAATTTTCAAAGCATTGTATTATCTGGAGTTGACCTGATTCTCTTACCTCAGACATTTAATCCTCCCTTTTGTTAAATAAAATCCACTTACCTACACATTGCCCTACACAAGCTAAGCTTTTTCCTTTCTTCAGTTCAAAGTTTTCCCATGCTGTTTTCTCTTTCTGAAATGCTATTCTTTCACTCTCCTCACTAGTGATTCTCCTGACTTGTTTCTTTTTCTCTTTTATTGACTTTTTTTTTTTTTGACTTGCTTATTATATAAGACCTCTGACAAAATGTCTCATATTGGGTTTTTCATTCTGGCTAACGCAGGTCCCCTGAAAGTCTCTATAACTGCACTTTTTCCATTTCATTCATAGCACTTACAACTTCTTGCAATTGTCTCTATAAACTTGTGTGTTTGTTTTTTTCTTATCTCCTCTATAGACCTTAAGCACAATGGGAACAGAAGCTATGTTGTTCACCAGTGTAAATCTAGATTCATGAAGAACGTAGGCTGATAGCCCTAATTCGGGCTCTCTTTAAATATCTGCTGTAAGAGTATTGTAGAGATGATCACCAAAAGGTGATGACCCCAATAGGATAGAGTTATTGTAGAGTGATGGGTAACTGTGTGGCCATGGACCACTTCCCTATCCCCAAGTGGTTCTTAATCATGAATAATTTTAACCCCAAGCATATTTGGCAATCTCTGGAAACATCATTAGTTGTCACAACTTGGAGGAAGGTGGGTTACTACTAGCCTCTAGTGAGTATAGACCACTGATACTGCTAAATATTCTACAGTGCACAGAATAGGTTCCTACAACAAAGAGTTTTCTTGCCCCAAATACCAGTAGTAGCAAGGTTTAGAACATCTGTGCTTTAGTTTTCTATTTCTGCCTTAATAAATTATCACAGACTCAGTGTTATAAAACAACACAAATTTATTATCTTTACAGTTCTTTTATGGGTTCACAGAGCTAAAATCAAAGAGTCTGACTGAACTCTATTCCTTTCTTGAAATTTAGGGAGACTCCACATATCCCCTTTTTTTTAGCTGCTAGAGGTTTCCTGCATTTCTTTAGCTTGTGGCCTCCTTCCTCCATCTTCCAAGCCAGCGACATCGCATCTTTCTGGCCATTCTTCTATAGTCATATCTCCCTCTGACCATGCAAGGCGAGTTCTCCTATATAAAGAAATGATTAGAATGGGTTCACTTGGATAATCCAGAATAATCTCCTTTATATTAAGGTCCTTAATCACATCTGCAAATTTCCTTTGGACATGTACACTAATTAGGGGATCTGACCATCTTATGGTGGGGGCTAGAATTTTGCATACACCACCTGGGATATGCACATAATTTTTGCCAATGAAAAATTAACATTAGCAGTGTGTGTTGATTCTGAGATAATGGGTTTAAAAAGTTAGTCTGCTGTCTCTCTTCTTTTTCCTTTCTATAATTAGCTTGACTCAAAATATTCCAAAAGTCAATAATCTTGACTCTAAAAGATGAAAGAAAACAAAATCACTATGTAGAAGTCAAGCCACAAAGAGTAAGTGTGGAACTGTTTTGTGAGCGAACAATATACATTTTCTATTAATTTCTACAAGCTTCTTGTATTATATTAAGCCATAGGGCCGCAAGTTTATCTATTACAGCAGCTAGCATTCTTATTGTTATTACTATTGAAAATGATACCTTAGGTTATAACAAAAAGCCTGAAATAGACTGTGTTGTTTTAGCAGTCAGGTGGCAGGTGACAAGGAAATTAACATCAGAAGAAACACTTTCTTCTGAAGCCCTACATTAGACTTATTGAATGAGAGATTTCTATTGTGCTATGCCAGAGGGATTTCATAGTTTATCTATTAAGGCAGCACACATTACCTAAACTAACACTGTGAGTAACTGACTGAGAGAATAAATTAATAGGGAAATAAAACAATACATTTCTGAGTTTTATATTGTTCACTTATAAAATAATAAATAGAAATCACTGTATGTATGGGCAACAGTAAATATGTATCCATGGCACAGAATTCCAATAACATCAACTGGATGAACACTGGCATCATGAAGTGTTTTTGTCATATCAACAAATGCAAGAAATGTTGAATAGAGGTAACCATAAACACAGATTACCTTCATCTTTCATGTAGAGTTCATTATGATTTGCAAACACTAAAATATAGTTGCTCTTCTGTACCTTCTGAACATTATGTAACCTGTAGACAGTGACAAGGAAGTATGAAAAAATCCAGATCCTGAGGCAAAGTAATCTAAACTCTAATCACCACCTCAGGCTATGTGGTTCCCCTTCTCCCTCCCATCAGGAATGAGGATTGGAGAGAGATGTGGGGCTTCAGTGTTTGTTTGCACTGTAGGATGAGGGACTGCAGCTGATGTATTGGAGAAGGTAATAATCTGGATATAGAAGACAGAAGTGTTCCTTGGGAAGCACTCTTACTCCATCCTAAGAGACAATTTGATTTTGCCTTTCCATGTCTCTACATGATACCTGATATTTTACTCCAGTTAATTTTGCCTTCTGTAGTCACATACGTGTATATATATATTAGAACAGTGAGTCTCATATAGATTTGTTTCTTCCTTCTCAAAATCCAAAGTTTAGCCATGTAGAGTTAATCGGTATATAATGACTCCCGATGTTGAATAAAGATGAGAGTCATGAAATTCAAAGGTAACTTTGCTACTTGTTTAAAACACTAAAAATACTTCCTATATTTCTGAAGAAAAATAATAATAAGTTACTAGTACCTAGAAACATCTGTATAATTCTATCTCGTCTTATCAGAGTTCTGTTCCCCAAGTCTGGAAAACACTATCTCTAACTGGTAGCTATCATTTCATTAGAAGTCCCAAAGAGATTTAATTTTTAATTTTCAGTGGAATTTAACCATTGAAAGCACCATAATAGGAGGTTAATGACTGATGAAATAGTGCTATTAGTAGCATACCATAAACATATTTTGAAAGTGAGCCTCAGTAATAAAAATATTTTCTTTATAGGAAACATAAATTTCATAATTCAAAACTGCCATATACATGGAAATACATCACTCCCTAAACTATGTATAACTTGAAGGCAAAGAAAAAAAGTTGCATAGGTTTGAAGAATTTTTTTAAGGGTGAACATATTCTTATCCATGTATTATGCCCTTATATATAACTAGTTCAAATTGCCCTCTCATCTATAAAATTGTTATAAATTCATGTGTGTAATTCTACACTTTAGCATTACCTCAAATACTTTTCTTAATCCAATATATCCTCTGTAGTAATTCCTATGGTTTTTATTCTTGAGGCAAGTGATATATTTCTGTGATGTTGAGTAGTAGTATATGATGTAAATAATCCCATGAAATTAATTTGGGGACTATTATACAATAAGAATGTTGAGAGGTTTAGAAAGAAAATGTAAACCTCTTTAAACAATAGGGTATGTAAGAGATAGTGTGTTTGTCAGGGGGATTGTTGTATCATCTGTTCAACTTAGACACTGTAGTTATAAACATTTTAGAAAGTTATGTTGATATAAATCTTAAAATCTATAGTCTTGGATATGAAGTACAGGGTTGAAAATTATTTTCTTTAAGAATTTTGAATATTGGCCCCCACACTCTTCTGGCTTGTAGAGTTTCTGTAGAGAAATCTGCTCTTAGTCTGATGGGCTTCCCTTTGTGAGTAACCCGAATTTTCTCTCTGGCTGCCCTTAACATTTTTGCCTTCATTTCAACCTTGGTGAATCTGACAATTAATGTGTCTTGGGGTTGCTCCTTGAGGAGTACCTTTGTGGTGTTCTCTGTATTTCCTGAATTTGAGCATTGGCCTGTCTTGCTAGGTTGGGGAAGTTCTCCTGGATAATATCCTAAAGAGTGTTTTGCAACTTGATTCCATTCTTCCCATCACCTTCAGATATACCAATAAAATGTAGGTTTGGTCTTTTCACATAGTCCCATATTTCTTGGAAGCTTTATTCATTCCTTTTCATTCTTTTTTTTTTCTAATTTTGTCTTCATGCTTTATTTCATTAAATTGATCTTCAAGTCTCTGATATCCTTTCTTCCACTTGATTGATTTGGTAACTGATACTTGTATATGTTTCACAAAGTTCTCATGCTGTGTTTTTGAGCTCCATCAGGTCATTTGTGTTCTTCTCTAAACTGGTTATTCTAGTTGGCAATTTCTCTAACCTTTTTTCAAGGTTTTTAGCTTCTTTGCATTGGGTGAGAACATGCTCCTTTAGCTCGCAGGAGTTTGTTATTACCCACATTCTGAAGCCTGCTTCTGTCAATTCGTCAAACTCATAAGCAAAGGAGAAATAAAATCCTTTACAGATAAACAAATGCTGAGAGATTTTTTCACCACCAGACCTGCCTTACAAGAGCTCCTGAAGGAAACACTAACTATGAAAAGGAAAAACTGGTACCAGGAACTGCAGAACATACCAAATTGCAAAGATCATCAATACTATGAATGAACTGCATCAACTAATAGGCAAAATAACCAGCTAGTGTGATAAAGACAGGATCAAATTCACACATAACAATATTAACCCTAAATGTAAATGGGCTAAATGCCCCAATTAAAACACACAGACTGGCAAATTGAATAAAGAGTCAAGACCCATTGGTGTGCTGTATTCAGGAGATCAATCTCACATGCAAAGACACACTCATAGGCTCAAAATAAAGGGGTGGAGGAATATGTACCAAGCAAATGGAAAGCAAAAACACCAGAGATTGCAATCTTAGTCTCTGACAAAATAGACTTTAAACTAACACATATCAAAAAAGACAAAGAAGGGCTTTATATAATGGTAAAGTGATCAATGCAACAGGAAGAGCTAACTATCCTTAATATATATGCAATAGAGGAGCACCAAGATTCATAAAGCAGGTCTTTAGAGACCTACAAAGATATTTAGATTTCCACACAATAACAGTGGGAGACTTTAACACCACACTGTCAATATTCGACAGATCAACGAGACAGAAAATTAACAAGGATATTCAAGACTTGAACTTAGCTCTGGACCAAGCAGCCCTAATAGATATTTACAGAACTCTCCACTACAAATCAACATAATATATGTTCTTCTCAGCATTGCATTGCACTTATTCTAAAATTGACCACATAATTGGAAGTAAAACACCCCTCAGCAAATGCAAAAGAACATAAATCATGACAAAAAGTCTCTCAGACCACAGTGCAATCAAATTAGAACTCAGGATTAAGAAACTCACTCAAAATCACACAGCTACATGGAAACTGAACAACCTGCCCCTGAATGACTACTTGATAAATAACAAAATTAAGACAGAAATAAATAAGGTTTTTGAAATGAATGCAAACAAAGACACAACATGCCACAATCTCTGGGACATCGCTGAAGCAGTGTTTAGAGGGAAATTTGTAGTACTAAATGTGCACAGGAGACAGTGAGAAAGATCTAAAACTGACACAATAACATCACAATTAAAACAACTAGAGAAGCAAGAGCAAACAAATTTAAAAGCTTGCAGAAGACAAGAAATAACTAAGATCTGAGACACCAAGTTTAATAAACAGAAGAACCAAAACCTAAAGAAATAAAGTTAGTATGATAAGGCTTCTTAGCGTCTTATATTTATGTCAGTATAGAATACCTATATAATTAATCCCCAGAGAACTGTAACAGTTCAAGTAATGTTTAATTTTACTTATCCACTTGACTGGGCCAAGGGATGCTCAAATATTTTGGCCAAACATTAATCTGGGTATGTCTGTGAGGGTGTTCCTGGATGAACTTAACATTTGAATCAGTAGACCTAGTAATGCAGATTGCTGTCCCTAATGTGGGTGGCCAATCAGCTGAAGGCCTGAACAGTACAAAAACACCAAATATCTAATCCAATCCCCTGACAAGTAAAGGAGAACTTCCATCTGACTTCTTTGAGCTGGGACATTGTTTTATTCCTGCTTCTACTCAACATGAAACATCAGTTCTTCTTGAGTTTTCAGCCTTTCTAGCTTTCAGACTGGAACTATCGGCTCTCCTGGCTCTCCTGGCTCTCAGGACTTTGGACTCAGACTGGAATGACACCATCAGCTTTTGGGGGACTCCAGCTTGATGAATGCAGGTCTGTGACTTCTTGTTATACATAATTATGTGAACCAATTTATTGTAGTTAATTTCTCTCTCTCATTATCTTTCTCTGTCTCCTCTCCACTCACACACACACACACACACACACACACACACACCCCCACACACACACCCCCACACTCATTTTATTGCTATGTTTCTTTGGAGAAGAAAGTGGTATAATGACAACAGATAGGAACAGAAATAGGCATTGTGGAGAAACTGGGATGTTCAAACACCTCAATATGAAAAGGAACTCAGAGTAGGAGGAAATCCCAAACTTATGCTAATTACGAGAAGGCACATATACATACTAAACCCAGTAACATTGGAGAGTTGGGAAAACAGGATCAGAAAAGACATATAAGGCAATATGTTAACAAAAATCAAGACGGTGCAAAAATATTAATCAGAAAATAAACATAAAGGCAAAAATCATAAATATAAATAAAAATTCATATTTCATACTTATAAAAGTTAAAATTCACCAAGGAATGATGGTTTTCTCCTGCCTTCAGATGCAAAAGGAATCATCAGTTCTTCTCAGGTCTTGAGCCTTCCAGCTTTCAGACTGGAAAATACACTATCAGCTCACCTGGCTGTCAGAACTTTGGACTCAGACTAGAATTACACTGCCAACTTTTTGGGGTCTCTTGATAAAAGTTAAAATTCACCATGAATATGTGAAAATAAATAAACCTTAATAGGTTTACAGTGGCTTTAAAACATACAATTTCGACTTGATGGAATTACAAAAAGAAGGTGAAAAATCAACAATGAGATTGGACATATAATTTTAATTGGAAGATTTGAGTAGGAAAAAGTAAGTACATGCAGTATTTAAATGGACAATTAACAAACTAAAGCTAATAGATAATAAAAAATAAAGAGTAGTTTACCCAACATATATGTATAAAAGTAATGGCAAAAACTACAATTACTTTTGCACCAACTTAATGTATAACTATGTATTTCTGTGTATATATATGTGTAGATACATAAATAAAATATTTCACAAATATTTTGAAATTTCGCACATTTAGACTTCTATAGACTACAAAGAAAATACTAATAAATTCTAAAAATTAGAGGTTAACCAAATATATTCAATGAATATATGTGCAAAATTAGTAGTTAGCAAATATTTTATATCCCTGCACACAAATGTTTTCATATTAAAAACAATCTAGGTAACTTGTGAATTATATAAAAAATTAAAACTAAAATTACAAACTACTGGAAAACAATTGTCAATTGAGAATATCATTAATTAAAATCTGTAATGTGTGGTCAAATTAAGGCATAAAGAAAATATATAATTTCAAAAATATTTAAAATCTAAAAATTTCTTTTAAATGAAGTAAGAGTTTATTAACAAAGCTAGAAAACTCAACAGTAAAAAATAAATTTGAAGTACAGAAAATAGAAAACAGAATACACATTGGAATTTATTAACAAAACGAAAAGATGGTTCCCATAAAAGACCACTAAACAGGATAAACCTTTGGAAAGTCTGACCAAGTGGTCTATGGAAAAATGGATACGTAAGTATACTTTCAGTTACTTCAAAAAGTATGAGATTAATATAGACAGCTTTATATAAACATATTTCAACATATAGTTAAAATGAATTATTTTCTGGGAAACTTGAAATCACCAATTCAATATACCAATACAAATTCCAAATAGGCCAATAATTATAGCCAACAGTAAATAGAAGACAAGCATATATCCTTATTAACAACACCAAGCCCATTGGCTTCGTTCTAACAAAATGTCAATGAACAAATAATTTTCTGTTCAGTAGATTTTCTAGAATGGAGAATAAATGAAAAAGGGAGACAAATAGAGAGGGAGGGAGACCTAGATAGGAGAGATTATTCTGCAAATGTTCTGAAACTATCATAATACTAATTTAAAAGTTAGGCAAGAAAAATTCTCAAGGGAAGTTAATTTTATATGAAGATAGATGTGACAATCCTAACATAACATTATTAAGTAAAATAGTGTTAATAAAATGATACTGTTGTTTATTGAAAGAATTATACATTATGACCATTATCAGAGCATGATCTCAGTTTAATATCAGAAAATTTATTAATATAATTACATAAACAAATTAAAGAAGAACAATTATGATTACTTTGGTAAATACTACACAGAAGTTGATAAAACTCAACACTTACTCCTTATTTTTAAAAAATAACCCTTGCTAACTAGGAATAAAAAGAAAATTTTCTTGACTTACAAGCTATTCACCAGAAATCTTCAGCATGTGTCATTTTAATTAAGATATATTACAAGCATATATTATCATTAAATTCAGGAAAAATATAAGGCTTGCTACTTCAAAGCTGCTATTCAAGACTGTACTAAGGGCTTACCTCATACAACCAGAGAAGTTAAAGAAATACGAGGTACAATATTTAAAATAATGTGACTTTCATCATTGAAGATAATAAAATTATCTACTTGGAAAACCCAAGAAAATCATCTAAGAAATTTCAAATTAATAGGAAGTTAAGGTTAACATAAAAACAATGAAAGTGAGCTAAACTCAAAATATGATTTTAAAAAATCTTACATTCACAATACCCTGGTTTGTCGTTGTCTACTTACTCACTTAGCTATCTTTTTTCAATAATTTACAAGTAATAATAAAATATATATTTTTCAGAATTTGTAAGTGTTTTGAGTGGTAACAGGAAATTGCATGTGCACATGAATTGATTAGGTGATAATGGCCAATATTAATGTATTTTTTACACTCTACTGAATAAAAATTTATAAAAAGTAGGATTACTGTCATTTTGGGGAAAATAAGAGTGATATTGATAATGCTGCTTTAGAAATCTCAGAAGGTCTGTTTTTACTTATTTGTTTCAAACAAACTTGGAAAAAATAAGAAAAAATTTATTGCTATACCATCTCATTTCAATACAAGTTATCTTTATTCCAAATATTGCAATTTTCAGTTGCCTCTTAAACATATTGTATGACAGACATCACTAATCTGTATTTATCTTATGTTTATATTAAACAACGGACATATATTAATTTTGACATAGGATATTCTGGTAATTTCTAGGAACATCTTATTATGAGTAATTCACAAACGTAACTCTAAAGTTTTAAATGTAAAACAAAGCCTTGCCCTAGAAAATAAGCACTGATTAAAGTCACAATGTGCTCTTTTGTGATGGTGTTTTTAATAAAATATTATCAGTGGTAAAATGTAAATAAAAAAGCAAATTGCTTCATTCATCATGTATTTTAAGCAGTTAAAATGAATGAACTCTCCTTTGAGAAAACATCTGACTAAGCAAAATAATGGTTATGAGTTTGGGAAAATGTTTAATGAACTTACTGGTTAAAATGTAGTTGTTTGGAGCCCATTACTATGTGTTTTAAATTAATTGAAGCTGCTTTGCTGAAAGGCTTTTTTTTTCTTTTTTCACTTAATATACTAAAATAAGTGACCTTAGTAACTCATGTGGATGTCAAGAAGTTACCAAGTTGGGAATACTGGTTGACATAACAACGTGTACCTAGAAGAGTGCATATCCACGAATCTTCATAGGCATTTATCTGGTATCAGTTCAAAGGCAAAGTGGTCAATGATCAGACACAATTGTGCTTTAAGGAGCTCATATTGTAAACACTCTGACTGATACCCTCTTTCTTTGTGTTCTGTAACATACCTATTTATTATAGATTGGAGGTTGAAATAATATTTCTGTCTATATATTAAAATATTTCATATAATATATGTAACCATTTGCTTAAGGCAATAGAAAAAAGTATTTACTTTAAAGATGCAGCTTTATTCATAATTGACAAAACCAGGAAGCAACCAAGGTGTTCTTTGGTAAGAGGATAGATAAATAAACTGTGACACATCCAGACAATGGAACATTATTCAGCACTAAAAGGAAATGAGCTATCAAGCCATGAAAAGACATAGAGGAAACTTAAATGTATATCATTAAATTTAAAAAGTGAATCTGAAAAGGTTATGTACTGTATGATTCCAAGTACCTGATATTCTAAAAAGATGAAACTATCAAGGCAGTAAAAAAATCAGTAGTTGCCAGAGGTTAGTAGAGAGTGGTGGATGAAAAGGAGGAGCACAGAGGCTTTTTAAGACAGTGAAAATTAAGACTCTGTTTATATTCTAATGATAGATACATGTCATTATACATTTGTCCAAACCCGTAGAAGGTATAACACCAAGAGTGAAGCCTAATGTAAACTATGGACTATGGGTGATGATGAAGTGTCAATGTGGAGTCATCACCATTTGTAACAAATGTGCCACTCTGGTGGGAGAGATTGATAAGGGAGGTTATGCATGTGTGGGGGAAGGGAGTGTATGGAAAATCTCTACTTTCCACTCAGTTTTGTTGTGAATATATGATCTATTACTCAACAAGTTAATAATGACAAGTCAATCTGTGTCCCATGGAGAATTCTGTGTTCCTGCGCATGGTAGACGTTTAGTGGATAAAATTTAATGTTTGATTAAACTAAAGAGTAAGTAAAATGAGAACTTAGGAAAGATGAAGTCAATTTAGCTGGAGTAATCTTAAAAAGAAATGACAACAACCACAACAGCTCATAGAGATATTTTGAATGAGTACCTTCATATTAGAATAGGTTTGGCAGTCGGGACACGTGTTATCTGAACATGAATTATTCTACATTTTCATTTATAAAGTCTATATGTATAATATTTACTTTATAGCTTTATAGTGAGGTATAAACAAGGTGGTATATGGTTATAATTCAAATGAGTATAACTGGAAGTAGTACTTAGACAAAAACTCACAGTATCAAGATTTTTGAAGCATGAACTTGACATTACATTGTATTCCACATTGTATGGGACCAGTGTATTATCTGATGCATGTTTAGAAACTGGTTAGCATGTGTTGACTGAATAACAAGGAAAATATGGTGAGAAGAAAATGCATACTGGATAAGGGTGATTTTCTAAGCCACATTGTGAAGAATTGTGGTCAGAATCTTAAAGGTCAAAAAATAAATAAGGAAACCAGTATTGGTACCTACCATGTATCTTTATAGTTTAAAATATGTGGTAAAAAAATTGTACATATGCTTCAAAAGTGTATTTGGTATTTTGATTGATGAAATTGGGCCTTTAATATATGGTAGCCATTATTACATATCCTATAATGTTCAAGAATTAATTAATTCATTAATTCAATGACATTTCTTGAGTGCCTTTAATGAGCTAAGTATCAGGATAAAGTATATAGCAAGACAATGCCCTTTTTTCATGAAGCTTATACTCTAAAACAAAAAGGTGATCATTATACTGATAATTCTGATTTCACATTTCCTTGATCTATCAGATATCTGATAGAGACACCAAAAGTATGTGATGGTATATTCAGTATCTTTTTAAAAAGCATACTTTAAAAATATTTTTATGGTTGCTCATGCCTGTAATCCCAGGACTTTGGGAGGCCAAGGTGGGCAGATCGCAAGGTCAGGAGTTCAAGACTAGCCTGGCCAATATAGTGGCACCCATCTCTACTAAAATACAAAAACTAGCTAGGCATGGTGGCTCATGCCTGTAGTCCCAGCTACTTGAGAGGCTGAGGCAGTAGAATTGCTTGAACCCAGGAGGTGGAGGTTGTGGTCTGCCAAGATCATGCCACTGCACTCCAGCCTGGGCAACAGAGTGAGACTCCATCTCAAAATATGTATATATGTATTTTAAATTTACATGCAGTAAAATTCACTCTTTTTAGCATATAGTTCTATAAATTTAGACAAATGCATAGAATTATATAACCACTATCATAATCAAGATATAGAACAGTTTAATGACCCTCCCAAAAGTCCCTTGTGAAAACAAACTTTTGATAAAGCTTTGAAAATTTTTAAAGAAAACAGAAATTTAGCCAAGAGTAAACAAAGTAACTGGCAAATTATAAAAGTATAATTAAGCTCCATCAAGTGTAGTCTTAAGGCATATTTTTTTTTTTTTTACCCCAAGAAACAGAAATCAGTGCAAAGTAATTTAAGTTAAAACAAGAAAAAAAAACATGGGATACAGTCTTTGTTAGTGAAGGCAGCAGATTCTTTCATAAATGAAATGAAATGTCAGTACTCACTGGAACTTTAGATTTGTTAGTCCACTACTCACTTCATCTCCTTTTTGTGATCAGGATAATTGTTTTTCTTTATGGTTCTCTGAGCAGCTGTCTACTCTATGGTTGTTCCAAAAGGGCATCCTCAAGCCATGACTCCCTGTGATCTTACAGACTCTGTTCTCACATGGAATAAAGATACATCTGAATTCAGGTCCCAAATTCCAATAAAAAAGAATATATGTGGCCAGGGAGTCAAATCAGGTTTCATATAGAGTTACACATCTTAGGTCCCATAGGTGGGATTGGGAGCCTCCTACTTCATTGCAATGACACCTTAACAAGAGTATCAGTAAGTGTAAATAATAGAAATTATAATAGTAACAACAATAACAATTTGAAAATACCAAGGTAGAGAGCGTACTTTATTTTAAAGTGATTGTCTAGAGTATAGCTGTTATTAAAGTACAATAAGATAATATCTCAAACGAAGGAGGAACTCAGATCTAGGAAAAGTGAAAGTCTCTATTAAGGTAATACTAAAAGAAGTGGGAAAAATAGTTCCAGTAACAGTAATCAGTGCTAAAATAATTCAGCCAATGTTTAGAATCTTGGTTTGAACAAGCGATATTCTCAAAACATTCCCTGAAGATGTTTTGGAGATATAAATTTGAATAATATTAATACATATACTTGTATTACAATATATTGATTAATAGTTTAACCTGAACACATTAATAAACACCATTTTAATTTATGGGATTAACAATACATATAAAACATTAATGCATAAAAGTGAGTTCTATATAATAAAACTTATGTTCATTGCACTAAATTTTAGAGATTGCCTGCAACAGTTGTTGAAATCATTGGTTTATATTTCTATAATGACACATGTCAGTGATATTAGACTAGAATATTTAGATCATCTACAATTAAAGTTACATATCTCATTTAGCCTAAAGATCTTGATTTAACAAAATGGTGTAAACGTAGTTACCAGTCAGTCTGTCAAGTGTCCAGGAAAAAATAATACTGAAAATTGGTAAGCAAGATGAAAAGAAACCAGTTAGAATGGCGATCATTAAAAAATCTGGAGACAACAGATGCTGGAGAGGATGTGGAGAAATAGGAACACTTTTACATCGTTGGTGGGAGTGTAAATTAGTTCAACCATTGTGGAAGACAGTGTGGTGATTCCTCTAGGATCTAGAAATAGAAATTCCATTTGACCCAGCAATCCTATTACTGAATATACACCTAAAGGACTATAAATCGTTCTATTATAAAGACAAACACACACGCATGTTTATCGCGGCACTATTTACAATAGCAAAGATCTGAAACCAACCCAAATGCCCATCAGTGATAGACTGGACAAAGAAAATGTGGCCCATATACACCATGGAATACTATGGAGCCATAAAAACGATGAGTTTGTGTCCTTTGTAGGGACATGGATGAATCTGGAAACCATCATTCTCAGCAATCTGACACAAGAACAGAAAATCAAACACCGTATGTTCTCACTCATAGGTGGATGTTGAACAATGAGAACACTTGGACACAAAGAGGAGAGCATCACACACTGGGGTCCATTGGGGGGTGCTATGGGAGGGATAGTGGGAGGGAGGGTGGGGGAGGGATAACTTGGGGGAGAAATGTCAGTTATAGGTGATGAGGGGATGGTGGCAACAAACCACTTTGCCCTGAATGTACCTATGCAACAATCTTGCATGATCTGCACATGTACCCCAGAATCTAAAGTACAAAAAAAAAAAGAAACCAATATATCTACATATTGCTTTTATTTTCTTTTATATGAGATCCAAGATAAAAGAGATGCAAAACACATGTTTTCCACAAGCAAAAAAAAAAAAAAAAAAAACAATGTAGTGATTCAGCTTGAAAATCAGAAAAAAAAAACCCTCAGTGAAAAACAGAACTAGAATGTTTGTAGAGTACTTTTTCAGGGTCAAAATTTTATCCAAAAATTATAAGTATTAGTGTTATGCAAGTGATTCCTGACTCAGCAAAATATAAATAAATAACTCATTTCTAAGAAGTCCTTTTTTATACTCATATATGTTTTTATTATAAAGAGCAAATATTTTGAGCCATCTACCGGGTTTTCCTCCTTTGGTCTCAGTGGTTCTTGGTACCACAAAATAAAATCTATTCACACACACACATGTGTGCTCATGCATGTACTCATTCACACATAAGCACAAAGCAATAAATTGTAAATTTTGTTATTTTCTAAACAAAAGACTGATAAAATTTGAAATTAATTATGGACTAATAGATCTGCAACTAAAATTGCTACCTATATTACTAGGATCACACAAAATAATAAGAATTAGTATAATAAAAATTTTCTGTTGATATGAAGAGTAGACATTATATATAATAATATATAATTTATGACAATGCCATAAATTAAAATGGTGTTTATTAATGTCTACTATATCTAAATACAGTATCTACAACTTCAGTATAGATTAGATACGTATCTGTGGAAATAACATATTCTGCAACTTGGAATATGATTACTTTCAAAATATTTATATTTCTTTTGTTGTTGGTTTTCACAAGAGTAAACCTTGTTCAATTCTTTTTTTTTAATCTTTTTTTATTTTTTATTTTTCCATAGATTCTTAGGATACAGGTGGTATTTGGTTACATGGGTAAGTTCTTTTTTTTAATTATTATTATACTTTAAGTTCTAGGTACATGTGCAGAATGCGCAGGTTTGTTACATAGGTATACACATGCCATGGTGATGTGCTGCATCCATCAACCCATCATCTACACTAGGTATTTCTCCAAATGCTATCCCCTCCCCTAATCCCCACCTCTCGACAGGCCCCAGTGTGTGATGTTCCCCTCCCTATGCCCATGTGTTCTCATTGTTCAGCTCCCACTTATGAGTTAGAACATGCAGTGTTTGCTTTTCTGTTCTTGTGTTAGTTTGCTGAGAATGATGGTTTCCAGCTTCATCCACTTCTTATATTATGTAAGGATCTTTCTTTCATGAAAGGAATGGATATGTATTCCATTCTAAACCCATATTGAGGATTCTTAGTGTGTGGGTCTTTTCAGCTATAGTCAATGAAATGGATAAAGTCTTTAGAACTTCTGAAAATACACTTTGAGCTACATCTCAAGAAAATTTTAATAAAAAATACATAGAGCAGGCAGAGTCTTAATATAGTTAAATTCCTCATGATTCAATGGCTAATTACTCATTTTGTGGTGACCTATGGTCTATGGCTTCTTCACTTTCTTCCCTCTGGCTATTTGACTTTGGCCATTTCACAGTTCATTAGCACCTTCAACATCTGATGGGCAGGAGAAGAATATAGGTATGGCTCAAATCAGTCAATTTTACAATTTTGCATTACTGAGACTACAGATTTGGTGAGATTTACAATTGAAACTAACACATAAAATGGAATTACAGAGGCATTTCTGAATGTCAAAAAATTGTTTTCACTCAAAAGTTAATTATACTGAGATAATATAACTAAGCGTTTTGTAAGAATTGGTTTTTTTTTGGTAGAAATTTCCTCTGCTCTCTCTTATATAATTACTAAGCGTTCATTAGTTCACTGTATAATGTAGAGACATGACAGACATAGAATGTGGCTGGATTAAAACCATGGAAAAAACACATTGCATTAAATTTAATTTTGACCACACATCACCAATAATCCCTTATCTTCTTAATGGCTTTCTCTCAAAGTAAATGAATAATCTAAGAAGCAAATGTAATATATATATATGAAAATACTGTGCAGTATAACTGTATATGTCATTGTTATGTTTTGCCTAAGATTCATATTTTTTATGTATCTATTGTGATTTAAAATGAATAAATATACGGTTTTGGTATTGTTTAGGAAATCGATTGAGAAATATTTATGTACTAAAATTAAGAAAACAGATATATAAAAAGGATAAGTGACTTCACTCAGTTAAGCTCAGTTTCCAACAAACCAAATGTGAGAAAATATATATTGTGCATTGATTTAATGCCTGGAGCATAGAAAACAATCAACAAATAGCATCATGTATTATTAAGCTTATATAAGTATATATGTGTTATATAATAGTTGCCTTTGTTTAAGGTTTCAGGGTAGGAAATCCTGACCTCAGTGCTACTTTTACTACTGCATGAATGTCTCTCTAACAATCTCCCAAGGGGCATACTCCATTGTACCATGTACAAGCCTCACCTGTACACTACAGTGTGGGGGAACATCTACATTGAAAAGTGAAGAGTTAATACGTTAAGTTGTAGCTTTTACTGTGTTTTAATACACTATGTGACTCTGAATAAGATATTTAACTTTTCATACCTCCAAAACTTGATTTATATAAAAAATATAGGCCAAAGCTAAACCTATGTCATCATTTGGGGTATCTACTACTCAAACGTTTTGTTACCAACTTATCTGTGATCTTATTGGACCATTTTATTCCTGTCACAGTGTCTTGCATTCTATAATGGTGTAACTCAAATTAGATATTTTCTTACTGTGCATTGCAGTAACCTTCTTTGATCTGTCTAAATTTGGGGAGTTTTGGTACCTTATCCTCTTAGTGTGGCATTAGTAAATGATGTCTTATTTTGCACTTCTGGAGTATCCTGTCTTTTTTTGTGTGTGTCCAGGAACTCTTAACACAGTTAAGGATAGTGGGGTCTCAGGAAATAGTAGTTGAATTGGTTGAATGAGAAAGACTACATGATCTGAGTTGAACCATATGAGAAAGTGTTGAGCCCCAAAGTACCTTGATGGGTCATTGGATGATTGGAAAGAAAAGAACAAGTGAAAGAGGGAGAGACTGAAAGAGAGTAAGTGAGCATTATAAGGGAAAAAGAGCAAAATGATCAACATTAAGAAATGAGAGGCTCTCTGAAGGAAGGGCAATCTCTCCCAGAGTGTGATGTAGCATCAGCTAATCCATGTACTTTCTTTTTGTTTTGTTTTTAAAGTAAAGCACCTTGCCTAGTCCATTATTTTCTTTTAAACTTATTTGATTCATACATGCTTTGCGCAATAAGTAATAATAAGAAATGTTTGAATGAAATTTTTTTAGAAAAACAAGAAAGACCAGTTGGATTAATTTTTTTGGATGTGACTTTATTGTCATCCCTTCTCAAGAGGAGAAAATTAAATTAAATAAGATTTTTGTAAAAAAAATACATTTTTTTTTGTAAAAAAGGAAGCAAATTGCTGAACACAGGTAAATGTGACCACACCACAGAGATATTCATTTAAGAAAATTTTCCCATTTATAAAGAGAACGAATACATGCATGCATATACATACATATATGTGTGTGTATATATATGCTCTGAAGTATAAACTCATGCTTTAAAACATACCCATACACACACACACAGAGAGAGAGAGAGAGACAGAGAGACAGAAAGACAGAGATAGAGACAGAGAGAGAAAGAAGTCTGAAACTCCAATCTCAGGTACATATTATTATTACAGAAAAATAAACAAATGAGTAAAAACACTAGGCTAAATTTTCTATTTCAATGAAATAGTAGATTTGAAGCATTTTCACAGTAGCAGAGTATGTTGACAATGACTAACAGGAGAAAATTAGAAGTGTTTTCTTACTGAGCACATTGTATCTTTGGTTTCTGTATTTAAAACTAAATAATTTTCTTATGTTAGATGTTAATTATGATCTTTGTCTTCAGATACTAATGTCTAATGACTACTAAGCTTCATAATATCTCTGCTTCTAATTTATCTAAATATTTTGAGCCTACATTTTTATATTTTCAGTACAACATGAAATTAACACATCTGATTTCTGAGTAATATATCATGCTAAATCCTTTGTTACTAAAATCTTATTATATAAATAGGAACAAAAATGCAAACAGAAACAAACAAACGGAAGCATCACTCTGTAAACAACTATACTTGACAGGGGTTTTCTTGTGTTTTGTTGTCATTAATAAGCTTTTAAAAGCGATTTTTGTGGGTAAAATTGTATACTCTTCTATATTCTGTCCCATTTGCAACATTGCAAAAAATTGTTTGTATTATTTCGATTAAAATAATATTTTGGATTTACCATATGGCCCAGCAATCCAATCCTTTGTGTATACCCAAGAGAATCGAAAACATACGTTCACACCAAAATGTACATTAATGTTCATAGGAACATTATTCGTAATAGCCAAAAATTAGAAACAACAGAAAATTCTATCAACTGATAAAAGGATAAATATAATGCATTATATTCATGCAATGGAATTTTATGCAACATAAGAAAGCATAGAGTACTGATATACTATATGCTGCAACATATAGTATATGGATGATGCTTGCAATATCGTGCTTATGAGATGATGCTGCAACATGGATGATCCTTGCAAATATCGTGCTTCATGAGAAAAGCCAAATACAAAAGGTCACATACTATATGATTTCTTTTTTTACAAGAAATATCCAGAATAGGCAAACACATAGAGGAAGAAAATGAGTAAACTGTTGCCAGAGAATGGAGGAAGGAAACGGAGAGTGGCTGAAAATGAGTAAGGGGTATCTTTTTAGGGTGACAAAAGAAATTCCTTCAGCTAGTGGTGATGGTTGTACAGCATTGTGAATATACTGAAACCATAAAACTGTACATTTTTAAATGGTGAATTTTATGATAAATGAATGATATATTAACTAAAAAATCTAAAAGCAGTAATGTTGAGTTTGGTTTTATTTCTTAATTTGACTGTATTTTGAAGTAAAGTTTGCAACATTTTCCAATTTTGGAGCTTTCTCAACCTTAGGAGATAAATTTTATCACTTATAACATTGTCAATTATTGCTTGAATAGTCTTTATTATGCCTTCAAGCAAGTGCTCATGATTTTTCCCCTAAGTTGACTTTCTAACAGTAGCAAAAATGTTGATCATGAGCATCTTATATGCCTACTCCCAAAAATGTGAAAACATTAAACATTATCTGAATTTACAATTGAAAAGTGTAAATTATTGGAATGTTGTACCAACAAAAAAAAATACATTAAAAGATTTTTACAAGTACAGATTTTGGGACACACAAATTAGGGTTAAGTTGCAATAAAAATGTTCCTTCTTAAGTTTATTATCTTACTATCGATCATATTTCTATTTTGTAGAAAAGTAAGCATATTTATTTGCAGACATCTAACAAGACAATTTCCAAAATTATACAAATTTATCCTTATAGCCCATTGTGGAATGGGGTACCAACAAAATGTAATGAAATAAGTCCACGTCACAAATCTGATAAATTACATCCTGTACAATTTTTTGTAATATTTCACCCACTAGTATCTTTTCACAGGTATCCTGGATTTCAAAGGACATTAGTATACTGTAAAAGTGACAAAACAGTCAAAAGAGGGAAATTCTAAAAGACCTACATTTTTAACTTAAAGCTGGTATTAAATAGTAGGATAATATATAAAAAGCTGGTAATTAAATAGTAGGATAATATATAATAATATAACCAAAGATAGAGTATAATTATCAATTTGAAATTCCATTTTCTTAACAATTATTCATCATTTCCTGGGTATATCTAAATGCCTAAAGAATTTCCACAAGATTCTACTTTCCAGGCAAAAAATATCTTATCCCATTCCTGCACAAATCTTCCATACCAATCAGGATTGTCTTTTAGCAGGAGTCTAAAAACTCAAACGTATCTAAAAGCTGTGAAGTAGAAGGCATAGAGACTGCATGGAAAGATGAGGACTGCAGTGAACTCTAAAGTGCATAATCATGTGAAACAAACAAGTGCTATTTGGAAGAAACAGATTCTGTTAATGTGGATATCCAAGCCTAGAATCATGAAATTATATTTTTAGAGAAAAATTACAATGTGCATTTTCATGTTTCATCATTAAAACACTTTGTTAAAACACTAAACATGACCACAAAGCTTTATAGATAAAAAAGACAATGTCTGGATATTTTGTATGAATCAAAGAATAAAAGAAAAAGAAGTAAGGAGTTGGAAGTATTTGAATCAATAAAAAAGGAGAAAGTAAAGTAGTTAAGTAAAAAGGAGAAAGTGGCAAAACTTTATGGTGTAAAACTGAGAAAATATCTCTGCAATATATGTGCCTACTGTTTTAAATTAAACTTAAATTTTTGTATTAGATTAACAATTATAATATATTTAATTTGTTATGGTATTTCAAAGGATATTTTAAATTGTTTGCTATTAAACTTGGTTATTTAAACACTAAGGAAAAAAACTTAATATTCTTTTGTATGTTAAAAGTCTGAAGGCGATTTTAATACTCCACATCTTTGGGTTTGAGCCGGCAGCCAGCAGTTGAAATTGGTATGTGAGAGTTCTTCTAAGTCCCAGATGCTAGCTGCCAACTGCCTTTTTGTTCTTGTTTCCTTGGAAACGGAGATTGGTTTCATGAAAACAAGGTAAGTACAACTTTACAGCTGAGAAGTGGAACGCTCCTTTGTCAGTTTCAACTTGCTGGCTGAGACCTGTAAGTACAGCCTTCCAGAATAGACTGAAGTTGGAAGCCAGTTGAGGCACAATGGAGTTTATGGCAAAACATCAGTACGTATGTTCTTCCTATTTAAATTTAATGTGGGAAAATGATCCAATAAAAGATTAAAGTGATCAAAATTAACACAATAAAACTTTATCAAGTCAAAAACACTGGGAGCCTAAAGTGAAAAACATGATATAGCACATTTAATAATGAGATACTTTTAAGTCTTCAATAATCTCAAATATACTCTTACTGAGCAATTATCTGGGTCAGTTATTCTCAGAGATGACATACTTCTCAGTGGCAAGAATGGCTCACACTGCATAACTTTGGGGAGAGATGAGGAGAAAAAGAAGTAATAGGAGACATTATCCCACAGCAATGTTTTGCAAAAGTTCTTCAGGTGACTCAGACTGGTTTCAATTCCTCTTCTTTAAAAAATCACTGACCTAATCTAACTGGCTAATTTTAGGGAAAAGGACACCAAGGCACAGAAAGATAAAGTTAGTCATAGCAAAGTTGAAGTCCAGCTAATGGTGAGTCAGGCAGAAAATCTAGCTGTTTCTGCTTCAGACATTTTCCTTGTTACACAATGGTACAGACTGTTGCCCTTGTAATTATTTCAAAATTCACTTGGTCATATTATTTTTCTTTAGTATCATCAGTTGAATGTAAAGAAATGTAATCGTGTTATCTATAATACCATATATACCATTTGTCTCATAAATAATTATACATATAATTATGTATCATAAGATACAAGGATTTCAACAGTTACTCTGAATTTCAGCAGCCACCCTGTTTTAACACCATAGTTAATTTGTCCATGCTATATACATAATGATCTGGAAAATATAGCAAAATTAGGAGAAGGCATATCTTATTTTTTTAAGTTTTAACTTAATCAGTGCTGGTAATTTTGCTTGGCTTCGGTTTCATCACTAGAATTTATTTAGGAAAAAAAATTCACCTTCTAAGAGTTGAACCATATTGTGTGGAGATTTTTTGTGTTACTGAAGTGAATTGCTGCCCCAAACAAAGGCTGTAAAAGCCCATGCTACATCTGTTACCTGTTTAGGTGTCTTTAAAACATATTTACATTTAAAAAATTGAAATTCCCTTTCCTCTCTTGGTCATCACTTGGTAAATTGTCAGTATGGTCTGATATTTTAAGAAAAACTGTCTCTTTAAAATCATGATAAAACCCAGAACTTAAAAAGCTAATTTCTATTTCAGTAAATCAAAGAACAGTGATTAAACACAAGGTTCCTTCAATGATGTTCTATCACAGCCTTCATGTTTCCCATCACACTACATATGGTCCAATTGTTTACAGATTACAAAAAAAATCCCTGCTCAGATGTTAAAACAAGATGTTTTCTTCACTTTCAAATGGCAGGCTGACTGCCAATTTTTACAATTAGTTATTCTGTGCAAAGGAAAAAAAAAGAAGTTTAATTATCACAATTTCTCATGTTTGGACATTACTCTGTGATGGGGTCTCAACCTGAGAACTGACAGAAATGAACTCTGGTTCATGACATCAGTGGAAGGCTCTTGGGAAGGCAGCTTTTTGTAAGAGAAAGAAAATAGAAAAATAGGGGAAAGAATCTTCTCCAGAAATAGGTATGGAAACATCAAGGCAAACCAGCCACCTGCCAGTGATGCTGTTTCCCTGTGGCACCGTCTGGCAGGCAGAATTTCACAGTGTTAAACAATAGTGCTGCGTACACCCGGAGTGCACCTATCAATGGGTCACTGATTCTCTAAAAAGACTTGCTGATGAAGGTAGAGTGATTATAGAAGAGCAACACACTGATGGTAGAAAGCCTCCTGTTCAGATGCCAAATCCCTGGTATTGCATGAGTTTAAAATTAGCATTCTCATTTTTTAAAGGAATTATTTACATCTTCATTAAATTATGATAGAATTCTTAACAGGAAGTTGAAGAAAATAGATTAACGAACTATATATTTAGAATTCCATGCTATACACACACACACACACACACACCAGTATCCATGCCCCCTCAAGCCTCAATCATGCAAACCCCCCAAGCTGTGCATATAATAATGAATTTAAAAATTACTATTGGATAAATAGTACATCCAGAATAATAACCAATGACCACAAAATAGAGGATCATTGTTGGTGGAGTTAAATCATTTTGCTTCATTTTGATTGCCTTTTAATAGAGTTCTATATTAAGAATTAGAGTTTTAGGAATTATTTGGGACATCGATAATAACTATGTATTTTAGGATGAGTTGGTTTAATGCAGTGCCCAGCAGAGCTTTTTTTTTCTTTTCTATCCTGTTTCTTTTTGTAGGTGGAAGTAGCTGGATGCCAGTTTTCTGAGATTCGTCCAAATATGGATGAGTTTACATGTGGCTAAAGGATTTTGCCAATGTCAAAACGTTTTTGTTTATTAGTTAAGACATATAATTAAAAACTCTTTGGCATGTAAAAACTATTAATAGTTTCACAATTGAAAGCATAAGTATGTGCCTGTTTGGGGAGGAGGGGGCATTCAAATGACAACTAACAAAGTAACAGAAACTGAAATCTCTGGCCTAACCTCTAGGTCCATTCCCAAGAGTAACATCAGTAGGCTCACCCAGATTCTAAATAATAGTGCTATTCATGTGCATCCTGATTTAATCATTGTTAAAACAATTCATTTTGCTCTCCTTTAGGAAAAAATAAAGAATTTACCTAAAACCTATCTCTCCCTCTTGCACATCGAAGGTTTGTTAGTTATGATGTTCTATTCTGCTAATGTTTCCCATTTTAAAGCATTTGAATGAATGCGAGTAACATAAGGAATACAAAAATATTTCCTCCTAATATAAATCTAAAATGTTCCAAACAAGACTGTTAACCCTTTGATTCTTATTTTGACCTATACAAATAATTGGATATTTGTAAGGCTGTGATACAATAATCACAAATCGGTGATACAAAAATCACTTCGGTCTCCCAAAGTACTGGGATTACAGGTGTGAGCTACCGTGCCTGGCCAACATTTACTTTTAACATGCTACTGAAACTATTCTTCAGATTGCATATGTACATAATGGAAGCTGACTCAAACTTTAACTGCTCCTATAGGAAAAAAAAAAACTATGCATTTTCGTATTATTGTCCATCCATTCATTGATTCATTCATTAATTGTTTATTAATGCAGAGCCATGTATTATGAATACTTAGATGATTAAGAACCATCTATTACTCTCAAGAATACACTGTGAAGCGGAAAGATCAATGATCAGTCACACACATCAATTCCCAAGCCAATATTAAGTCATTAGATCAATAGTAGCCAATATTAGGACCAAGCCTCCTTCCCTTTGGCCTCTTATCCAGCTGTTGCCTCTGTCAGCAATGCAGCTTCCTAATTTCCTTGGCATATAAGCTTTTCTACTGTTTTCTTTACATTTCTAAGGTCTCTGCCACCACTTTTTAACGTCTAGTTTATTAATTGTCACTACTTAAGTTCATCTTTGTTCTAAGAGACATATTTTCTCAAAAAGATCTAGAAAGAGATGAGGTTGATTAACGGAGACATTTTCTTCTTAAAAAGTTGCTGGAGCCTGTTTTCTCATGCTTTTGAAAATAATTATTTTAAGGATAAGGTGGTATTTCAATAAAGGTCATAATTAACATAAACTTAATAAAATTTGACCTAACTAGGGTTTACATAATGTAAGCTTCATTAGAAATCTCCTTTATTCTAAAATATTAAACTTTATCAACCCAAACAAAATTAGTCAGCATGTTGAATATGATACTGAATATAATTCTGTATATCTATTCTATAATACAGTGATATCTTTACATTTGAAAGGTCAATCCAGGCTATCAAACCATGACCAGCAATTACCCATTACAGAATCATTGATAATTTTAACTTTGAAAATGGTAGACAGAAAATAGGAGTTCGTAATTCTTTGCTGAATGAGTGAATGGGAACTAGGACAGGACCAGGCAACCTGGTACTATTACAACTAGTTTGTATTCCCTGGCCCTACTTACCTCATCTGCAGAGTGAGATACTTGGACATCATTCGACTGTAACATTTTGTATGTATTAGGTTGGTGCAAAAGTAGTTACAATTTTTGGCCTTTAATTATCAAAACCACAGGTACTTTTGCACCAATCTAAATACTTCCTATATACTGGTGAAGACAGAAATTCAATGATTCAAAGGTATAATAGGAATGTTCCTCCCCTTCAAGTACTTTCAATTTAGAAAAATGGCCAAAATTCTGTCTGTGATAGTTCTAATACTGAGAAAGTAAAGACAATATAAACCATAATAAATAGCATAAGTATATTTTATGTAATTCTTTTGTTCATTTATTCCCCAATAATATATGACTATTTCCTGTGTGACATGAACCCCACCAAGTGCTTAGTATGTAGCACCTGGTGCTACCATATAAAAACATAGACATGCCTGATTTTATTACACTTTATTTTGTTGCACTTTGCATTTTTTTACTTTATTTTTTTTTACAAATTGAAGTTTTATAGAAATTCTGCATCCAGCAAGTCTATCGGTGTTCTTTTTCTAATAGCATGTCCTCACTTTGTGTCTCTGTGTCACATTTTGGTAATTCCCACAGTACTTCAAAGTTTTTTTTTTATTAATTTATCCGTTATGCTGATCTGTCATCAGTGATCTTTCATGTTATTATTGCAACTGTATTGTAATTGTACCTGGGGCACCCAAACTGTGCCCACAACATATAAGATGGCAAACTTAATCAATAAACGTTCTGTGTATTCTGATTGCTCTACCAACTGGATATTCCCATCTCTCTCCATCTCCTCAGGCCTCCCTATTACCTGAAAAACAATATTATGGAAATTGGGTAGTCAATAACCCTACAATAACCTCTAAATATTCAAATGGAAGGAAGAATCTCATATTAAGCTTACTGAGGAGGGTATATCAAAAGTCAAGGTAAGCCAAAAGCTAAGTCCCGTGTGCCAAAAACAGACAATTTGTGAATGCAAAGAAAAACTTATTGAAGAAAACTAAAAGTCCTCCTCCAGCAAACATACAAATGATAAGAAAGTGAAAAACTCCTATTGCTGATGTGGAGAAAGTTTACATGGTCTAGACAGAAGGTCAAATCAGCCAGATTTCCTTAAGCCGAAACCTAATCCAGAATAATTCTCTAACTCTCTTCAATTCTGTGAAGGCTGAAAGAAAGAGATGAGAAAGCTGATGAAGAAAAATTTGAAACTAGCAGAGGTTGGTTCACGAGGCTTATGGAAAGAAGCCGTCTCCAGAACATGAAAGTGCAAGGTGAAGAAGCAAGTGGTGATACAGAAACTGCAGGAGCCTATCCAGAAGATACAGCTATGATGAATTGTAGCTACATTAAACAACAGATTTTCTATGTAGACTGAACAGCCTTCGATTAGAAAATAATGCCATCAGGGACTTTCACAGCCGAAGAGAGGTCAATGCCTGGCCTCAAAGCTTCAAAGGACTGGCTGATTCTCTCATAGGTGAAAGGGACTTGCCTTGTCTCAGGAGACTTTGGACTGTGGACTTCTGAATTAATGCTGAAATGAATTAAGACTTGGGGGACTACTGAGAAGGGATGATTGTATTTTGCAATAAGAGAAGGACATGAGATTTGAGAGGAGCCAGGGGTGAAATGGTATGGTTTGGATTTGTGTCCCTGCCCAAATCTCATGTTGAATTACAATCAAACCCCAGTATTGGAGGAGGGGCCTGGTAGGAGGTGATTGGATCATGGGGGTGGATTGCCCTTTTGCTATTCTTGTGAAATTGAGTGAGTACTCAGGAGATCTGGTCAATTAAACGTATGTAGCACCTCCCCCTTTGCTCTAGTCCTCCCGCTCCAGCCATGTAGGACATACTTGCTTTTCCTTCACCCTCTGCCATGATTCTAAGTTTCCTGAGACCTCCCCAGCCATGCTTCATTTACAGCCTGTGGAATCACGTATCATTAAATCTCTTTTCTTTATAAATTACCCAGTCTCGGGTAGTTGTTTCTAGCAGTGTGAGAATGGGCTAATACAATACTTCGGTAACTACAGTTCTTTGTGAATCAGGAATTACTCTCTTCAAATTTTTTAAACTAAAGCAAATGCAGAAATAAATCAGGGACTTCTGCTACCAGCCATGATTGAAAAATAGGGATGAGACTTACTCTCCCACCTTAATAACTGGAAATCAGAGTAAAATATATATAACAATGGTTTTCAGTCTGTGCACAACAGACTGCTGAGTGGAGTAATCCCTGAAAAAAGGAAAGTAAATGATTAAAAACACGGAAATTATTTCTAGTAGGAAATCTTTTGTTTCAAAGTTAAATCACTAAAATATCTAAAAACTGCTCATATTTCTTTTCCTAAACATAAATATCACATTGATAAGCAAACAAAACTTGCAGCATAGTGTTTATTGCATAATATTTTCAAAATACCACATATTACTTTTTCTATCGCATACATTTTTGTGATTCTATTATGTGAAACTATGCCAAGCCAATCTAGTTGGCATTTAATTGCTCCTGGCTTATGTAAGTACTAGTAGAATGTTTACCTTTAAATTTTCACTGAGTGGATGTGCATATGTTTGAATTAAGGAATAAAGAATGGAAGAAAAAGAGAGGAAAGAGAAAGAGAATTGCTAAAGAAGGAAGAATATTTTTTGAAGGTCACAGTGCAAAATTCTAAAGAGAGAGAATATTTAGAAGAACATTAAATATATATGTAAAAGTAGCCAAGTAAGCTGCATGGAGAGCTCTGAATTATCTTTGCAACACAATTAATTCATTAAAGATATTCAATAATTTTTCTGTATACTTTTTTTCTTAAAGCTATAGTAATCATTAAAATGTTGAAGAAAACTATACAAAAGAAATTCAACTCAAACTAAAAGAATTTGAAACTAGATGGTGTGGTACAAAGGGATTATGGAGACAAGTAGCATGGAAAATTAGTAGGAAAGAAAAAGATAAGCCCTCATTCTGGTCCTAGATTGCAAGGATACAGGGTTTAAAGTTTATTCTCTGAGTCAGGCATCTCCAAAAAAATGAGTTGTGTTCTATTTGCAAAGGATGAACCATTGAGGAAGCAATTATAAAAACAAATTTTTAAAATTTATTTTCCTAAATATAAAATCATATGATAAACAAATAAAACAATATTAACTATACACACCCAGTAGCTACACATGTATAATTTAGAGAGAATTATACATCTGGATGTATATTACATATATATATATATATATATATATATTTTTTTTTTTTTTCTTTCCTAACTGGAATTGCATGATCAAAAATTCAAGAGGTCTTAGTCCTAAGCAAAGGAGGTAGGGGCAATGGAAACTTCTTGAGCAAAGGAAAAACAGGAGCAAAGCAATGATTTAGGAAAGGAATAACAGGAGCAAAGTACTTTTCGTTTGTAGAGTTGTTCCCAGTTTCACTACTTTAGGGAATGATTCAGTGTTTAGAACTCTCATCCTCTTTCGTCACACTCAGGCTGTCACAACCTTTCTTCCCTCTATTGGTGCAAAAGGAAGAGGCTGTACTGAGTGTTCATTTGGAAAAATTTTAAAGGGTAATAATTTGAAATGTTATTTTGTAAGAACAAAATATGAAGAGCAGACATTTCACCCTTTATACAGCATTGATATTCAGGTTCTGAGAACTGCAAAGGATAATCAGGCATTTGCTTGTGGGATAAACTGCCAAAATACATTGTGTGGTTTATTCTGGGTAGGGGAGAAAGCTGGCAATGTTCTTGAGCTTCTGAGAATGCTATCTAAAGGCATGGCATGAAAGGGATTCACTCAGCTTTCTGTTTTGGAGGAAATTTAGCCTCCAGTTGACTATGTTGTGTAAACTTTCAGTATAAAAGAAAGGGCTGTGTGTGTGTGTTGTGTTTGTGTGTGTGTGTGTCTGTGTGTGTGTTTCTAAGTGAATTAAAGTTACTTTGCCAGAATGAGAAGGGTCTGGTATTTAATCTTAACAATTAGCAAGCTATAGAAAGTATTTAAATACCAGTAAATGACCATGCTAAACATATAGTAAATTTGCATCTTAATGCTGCTAAAAGAGGATGAACACAAATACAAAGACCATGAATCAAAGATGTCCTTTGCCTTTCAGAGGCTGACTCCAGTTAAGACACAGGATTTTAAGAATGCATGATGGAATTAAAAGCTAAAAAACATATATTTCGGTTTAAAAACATTTCTATTACTTTAAAAATATGTAAGACTGGACATAGTGACTCACACCTATAATCCCAGCACTTTAGGAGGCCAAGGCAGGAAGACTGTTTGAGTCCAGGGGTTTGAGATCAGCCTGAGCAACATAGGAGACCCTGTCTCTACAAAACAAGAGAAAATTATCTGGGCATGGTAGTGTACACCTGTGGTCCTAGCCACTGAGGAGGCTGAAGCTGGGGAATGGCTTGAGCCACAGAAGTCGAGGCTGCACTGAGCCATGATCATGCCACTACAGTCCGATCTGGGCAACAGAGTGATATTGTCTTGAAAAAAATTATGTTTTGAAGTTTCCTTTTAAAAATTAAGAATTTTAGAATTTTTATATAAAACAAATGCTGTGAAAATAGCTATCATATATTTTTGAAATATGGTTCTAAATCTATACATCTGTGCAGGCCACTACAGTAACCACCAGCATTAGGTAGCTAATTACATTTCCAGATAAATTAATCAATTAAAATAGTCTAAATTAATAAAATTAAAAACTTAGTCTTCAATAATGCTTGCCACATTTCAGATTTGGCCAGGTGCTACTGTTTGAACAGCTCTATTATACCCCAACATTCGTAGAGAGTGACATTCATTTCTAAACTAAATATGAAAATAATTTGAGAACATGTGATAATAAAATACTTGATATTATTGTTTATGTTTATTTTTGTGTATGGTTTCCATAAACAATAACTATTTTGATATTCAAAAAGACTACTAAATTTCTTTTTATTGTAGAGATGCTGAAATGAAACCATTTTATAGTTTTTCATGCCAGAATAATGCTGTAGATATTAACAAATTATTATCATCCATTTGATTAATTCATAACGCATGCCACTAAAAGTAATGCAATTGCTACAATGGTCTGTTATCATTCTTTCAATTAAACATGGAAATAATACATTTCACAAGTATCAAAATTAATATTCATTTGGCATTCTATCAAATTACCTCATAATCATTGTGAATTTCTCAATTAGAACTACAAACCCTTGTCTTACTCAGAATAATATTAACAGAATTTTTAAAACAAAAGTACAAAGAAGGTAATTTAAAACACATCTGTTATAAGTTTGATAAGTAATCATTATAATTAGTGCTTTTACTGAAGATTTTAGTGGAGGAGTTCGGTTTGTTTCTTATTTAAAAGCCTGTCTAGAATGGGTATGTTCATATTAGGCAAGTTTAAACATAGGGAATCTAACATATGACCAAAATATTTGATTCAGAAGGATATAGTCAGTAGTTTAATCCTATTATATTTTAGATATAATTTAATTCAATCATCCGATTTTATAGATAAAGTGTGTGTGTGTGTGTGTGTGTGTGTGTAGAGAGAGAGAGAGACAGAAAGAGAGAATATGTTTGTATAAATTAATTGGCTACCCCAAAATAAACCATAGTTTTCCAGAGTACCAAGGCAATGGCAAGGTTGTTTTATTTCTGTACCCTTGTCAAAGAGGCTGAGAAATGTGACATTAGTTTAGCAAAATTAAAAAAAAAAAAGACGAAAAGAAAAAGAAAGAAAAAGAAATCCAATGCCTTGTCTTACCATTAGCCATTTGAATATGGAACATGGTAACTTCCAAGGTTACACATAATTCATATCTGACATTCATGACTATAGGAATAAATGTCCAGTAAACTGCACATAAATCATTATAAAATAACTCCTTCACACATTAACAATTAGAGTGGTAGTCAAAATGAAAACGGTAAATCCAAAGTCTTGACTTAGCATATAAGACCCTGAACAATCTGGCTCTAACCTAATTTCTATTGCTTACATAACAACAAATCTTTGCTTTAATCAGTAAAGTTTCAATCCAATAAAGATTTATTATGGTTGCCTATTTTGTGTCTAGAATTGTTCCCAAAATTAAGGATGGCCCAAGAAAGAAGGTACTGTTACTGTCTTCAAGGAACTGAGCAGAATGGAGAAACAAACATTTTTATCTTCCTAGAGGATATTGCCTTGATAATAAGAGAAAATAAACAATTGCAAAAGATAGTAAGAGCTGTGACAAACATCTCTCCTATGGAAAACATAAAATGGAGTTAACCCAGGCATTAAAGAGATAAGATATGATTTTAATTTTAAATAGTGAGCTCTGAGATGAGTATTGTGGACAAAGTCACCCATATTTCTCCTAAGGTTCAGAGCCATTTAATGAATTGTCTCCTCCACCCTTCTTAGATGTGCCATAGTTTCATTTAATATACTGTAATTTAACTACCTCCCATTTTTCTGAAACCTGCATTTCTCCCTGCTAAACTCCTGAACAAGCTAGACATCTGAGGTTATCCTTCGCTCCTTTGCCCAGGTACCACTTCCCTTCAACTACAAAATACTTCTAATTCCACCCCTAAAAGATCTTTCAAATCCATTCTGTTGGCCCCCATCCTCGCTATCACTAATTTTGTTCAGAGCCCCATCATAGTTCACTTGGATGACTGTAATTACTTACAATAGGTCTCTCTTCCCTTAAGGTTACCATTTCTCCATCCACTTTATGAAGATAGAGTAATATTTTGAAAGGCAAATATGAACATGTCACCTCTTGCATAAAAGCCTTTGATAGTCCTTCATTGCCCTGAACAGTATGAGCACTGCTAATTTCTCTACCTCATCTCGGACACCCACTCTACTATCTAACAATAAAGAACATCTCTCAGTTCCTTCAACCCATCAAGTTCTCTTTGCCTCTGGGGTCTTCTATATCTATAGAAGGCAAGGGGGAGACAGTGTATCACACGGCAAGAGACAGAGCAAAAGGGAGAGAGAGGGCAGGTGCCAGACCCTCTAGAACAAACAGATCTCACTTGAACAGAGAGTGAGAACTCACTCATTACTGCAAGAACACCACCAAGCCATTTATGAGAAATCTGTTCCCATGATGCAAACACCTCCCACTAGGGCCACTGCGAACATTGGAGGTCATTTTTCAACATTAGCTTTGGAGGGGACAAAACATCTAAATTATATAAACTAGATTCAAGGATATTATATTTTTAGCAATTTTTGAATAAGTGATTTTTGAAAGCATGTGATATGCAGCAAGCACAATTCTCACAAACCTCCCATTTCCTTCATCATCTTAATGAAGTCTCCAAATCTCAGAAGACAATTTTTGAGTATTGCTGGAGAGCCTATATTTTACCCATGACTTTGACTATAAAGAGAGTTAGAGTTTCAGCAGAGTAAAAGGGGTAGAAAAAGTTGTGATTATCTCCCAATTGCCCTACATCCCCAATTGTTATTCACTAGACAGACTGAAATCTCCCTCTGCTGCAAACTTCAGGAAATAAAGAGATATGTCAGGAAAATGAAGGCTTACATCCCATGTATACACAGTAACTTTTGTGCCTGGGAGAAACAGAGAAAATCATCTTGGAGAAGAAAATCAATGCTCTCTTAATTGGATGTTCTAAGAGGTTTGAACACTGAATGAAAGCTAGGGCTTGGTTACATCAGGAGATTAAAAACAATGATGTTAGTATAAGTGTTAGTTGACCTAGAATGAGGGAAGTAAGAATGTAAGAAGGCAAGTTATTATTGTCTTGTGCTGATGAGCATGTATGTATCTCTTGTATGTAAAAGCATCTGATGCATAGGTGATTCTTTACAAATACCCATCAATCATATTCACTCCTAGAATACAACTTTTTGTTCACTATCTAAATGTATTTGTATGTGTTTGGCTATGTGAAGCACTTAAGTTATATTTTGCCAAAATGAAGTATAACATAAATGATATAAGGTTAATGATCTAGAATATTCCAGAAACTAAGAATCATTTCTCTTCCTATGTATCTCAAAATGCCTCTCTGTGTATGTAAAAAGAATCCTAAATGCATCTGTTTTGGTTCTGCAACCAACTGGCACTAGCACTCAGGAGAATCATGTAACTTCCTTAGATCTCATAGGTAAAATGAGGCACTTCATTATTTCACTTATAAAGTTCTATGTGCACACACCTAATAAATTTATCATGCTCATAGAACAAGATGTGCTCATGATAGAGATGTGAAATCAGCTTCATACATCGTGACATGTTTATAGTATCAACATTTAAGTGTGTGTATGTAGATTTATTTTTGCTTGTAGCAGTAGGATAGTACTCACACCTTTAAAATAAAGGGGGCCCTGCATTGCTTGTATTCTTAAAGCCAACTTATTAAGATAAAATTAAATGAACTTGTAACTGTATTTGGGTAAAAGTAAATCAATATAAAAAATATAAGAAGTTATTCACATGTCTCTTTTCTGGTTAAGCATATCAATTTTCTGACAGGCCTGTTGAGAAGCTTCAATTATATTTTTCTCTCTCAATCTTTAAGACCATGGATTCTGACTTGCATAATACCATACATTTAACTACAGTATTTGTTGAATTAATCAATGGATAATGAGGAGGATACACTACTTTTACACTAACAAGAACTAGTTTTACATTTTTTCTCTTTCTAACTCACCAAAACTATATGTTCAAAGATACGATATTTCAAAAGAAACCTTCAAGAATTTGTATTGCTTTGTTAATTAATCAAACCCTAAGAATACATTCAGTTGGCCAATGACACTCTTAAGAATGTTTAAATGTTAATTATCTCCTTTTGATCCTTAATATTTTTTCTCCATCAAGAATGGGTCTATGCAATTCATAGAGTCTCTCTTTGAGTGATTCATTTATCCTGACATGTTTTGGATTCTAAGATGAGAAATTATCAAATATGACATTAATTTATTTATGACATCTTTGGAGAACAGAGGCAGTACTTTTTTTAAGAAAGTATGTACATTGATTCTAAGAAGAACTCACATTTATAATATGTGGAAATATAGGAGGAAAGACTGTGACTTAGAAAAAGGAAATGCATATATATACACATATATATATGGATATTTATTTGTACATATATGTATATATATTTCCATCTGTATGTAAATGTGTGTGTGTGTGTGTATATATACACACACACACACATATACACCGTGTTAACAGCTTCAGACACAACTTACTTCTTTGTGGTTTTAGAACTTGATGCATAAAATACTTAACCTAGGAAAGATGATTCAACAGATTGAATTTTGGGAAAGAAAAGAAAAATTGGGGTTCCAGATTTTAATCCCAGACCTGCTACTTCTTTCTAAACTCTATGCTCTTGGCAAGTTACCTTGTTTATCTTATGTAGATTCCTCATTTGTGAATAGGCTATATGAATAATATTCCATATAGTGTTGCTATGAAATAATACATAGAAAATTCTTAGGATAAAGAATGTATTGTGTAACTGCATATATAGGCAACGCAATTTTAAATTGGATTTTTTTCTCTTTCTGTTTCAGCTGAGGCCTTTGAGATTCTGTGTTAACTGCTCCAGCATTCTGAAACGATGGTCTGGATCATTTGAGTAGGACTTGCAAAGAAAAGTGGCCTAGATCCTTAGCTGAGCTAACCATTTACCTCCAACCTATGTAAGTGGAGGGGCCAAGAATAGGTGTTGGATGTCGTTGGGAGAGTTTCATCAAACAGCAGTCAGTTTCATTTCAACCTTACCCTCCAGGAGAGGTAAGATGTTCTCTCTCTCACAATAGATGAGTTTGACTCTTACTCCTGGGCATCTGCAGTACTCAGAGCTTAGGCTGGCTTCATGCTTTAAAATATGTATATGTGAGAAGTGCATGAACTCACCAGTGGGGAGATGAAAGAGAAAGAAAAAATCAGGAAGCTCCAGAAGCTTTCTACATTTCCATTTGAGATAAGGACAAGAATGCTTGAATATTTTTCTTGAACAAGAAGTGAACAAATGGAACAGAGAGCTATATTTTACCTGAGAAAAGGAAGAGAGTGCATAACGGTTTCTCCTGAACCAAAGTGAAGTTTGGGAGCGTTGGCTCAGAACCAACTCGAATCCTCTACACGAAGATTGCCTGGAGAGTCAAGGTGAATCAAGCCCTCCACCCACCTTGCCAACACACACACAAAAGTCAGGGGAAGTCTACAGGATTGCAAAAGGAGAGAGAAGGAACACAAGTGGCTAGCTGAAGAAAATATATCGTTTATATTTTGAGGATCACTGCAGACGGTTTCCAGTAGCACTCCAAAAAAAAAAAGGAGGCTACGTGAATCACAACCAATCCCCCAAAGAATCCATCATAAACACTGGTCACAGCTGGAGGTAACCAGTACTCTACTGGTGCCTGTCCTTCTCGTGTAGTTGTCTCCCCATCACTCCAGCTTTCATCCCCCACTCACCACTGAAGCTGAGTCTCTTGGGTGGTGTGCAAAGGAGGTGGAATCCAGCCAAGTGACAGGATGAAGGGGAATCTGACCACATTCTCCATCCTTGTCACAGGCTTCTAAACTCAAAGGGCCCTGGAGTGAGAGAGGAGAGGCTTTTTTGTTTGTTTGTTTTTGTTTGAGATGGAGTCTCCCTCTGTCACCCAGGCTGGAGTGCGGTGATGTGATCTCGGCTCACTGCAACCTCTGTCTCCTGGGTTCAAGCGATTCTCATGCCTTAGCCTCCCTGAGTAGCTGGGATTACAAGTGCCTGTCACCATGCCCGGTTAAGTTTTGTGTTTTTAATAAAGTCAGTAGAGACAGGGTTTCGTCATGTTGGCCAGGCTGGTTTTGAACTGCTGACCTCAGGTGATCTGCCCACCTCAGCCTCTCAAAGTGCTGGATCATAGGTGTTAGCCACTGAGCCTGGCCAAGAGGTTCTTTTTAAATTTAAAAATGTTTAATTGACAAATGAAAATTATATATATTCAAGGTGCACACATGATGATTTAATGTGCTTGTACATTGTATATTGACTACCACAGTATAATTAACATATCCTTTACCACCCGTAGTTACCATTGTGGTGCGTGGGGCAGGTGTGAAGGTTAAGGACACTTATAGTCTGCTATCTTACCAAAGTTCAAGTAAACAAGACAGTATTACTAACTATGATCACTATTCTATACATTAGATGCCCAGAAGTTATTCATCTTACAGTAAAGTTTGTATCCTCTGATCAAATTTCCTCAGCCAGTCTGTTCTCCCCATCACCCCTGTCAACCACCATTCTACTGTCTGCATCTATGAGTTTGACTTCTTACATTTGGAGGTTTTAAATATCACTCTGTCTAAACTGGAACTAGCCAGTTCAGTAGCCACTAGTGGGATGCAACCATTTAAATTTCAATTTAAAATAATTAAAATTAAACAAGGTTAAAAACCCAGTTTATCAGTCACACAAGCCAGATTTCAAATACTCGATAACTACATGCAGCTACTTTATTGGAGAGTGCAGATATTAAAAATTTCTGTTAGACAGCACTGGCGCGACATATGTTAATCAGTGAACTGAGAGTCTGGTTATTTGTTACTAAAAGTTATCAGAGGACATTAGATATTACCTGAGTGTGAGCAGATAACATGATGTCACAGAGTAGGATTAAATGGCCCAAGGAAGAACAGAATGGTTGATCTGATTTCACTTGATGAGTCACAGCTCTTTAGTGCTCTGTTTTTATACCCAGGTAAAACTCGCTGCCCAATTTAAAAGTATTGATTATTATTGAAAATAATACAGGCCAAATTTAGTACCTGGGCATCTATCTGCTTCCTTATTCAGCTTTTATTTTCTTTCTTGGAAAATTTCGGGTAGAGTGAGGGAAGAATATAAAAAATCCAGGGAACTCATTTAATCCAAATAAAACGATGAAACTTGTGATACACTAAATGGGGGTCTAGATTTAGAAAAATGAATGTAAAAATAAAACACCACTGAAGTGTGATAAATAATGTGAAAAATTTGTGGGGTTGAAAATCTGAAAATTATTTATCAACTTATTTCTCAAACTTGTGTTAATTTTATTTCATTTTTAAGTCTTAAAGTAATCACTAACATTCATCATTAGATGCTTGAAAATCTTCTCGGACTCTCATGTGTTTTGTAATAACAATCACAGTTTTATTTTTAGTCATATGCATAACCTAGAACAGAAGGCAATTCAATTAAGTGTCCTTACAAGATATTTGTTCTCTTTTTATTCATTACTTTTCCAAGATTTAATGTAACATATTAAAAACATAAAATCATATGAAATACTTTATTATAAACACCAACCTACAAAAAAATTCTTAGCACATTACTCCATGGGGAAATAAATGTAAGCTTTCTGCTGAAAACATATGGCAAGCTCACAAGCAGTGCTTTTGCAGGTGTTTTAAATGGGAATAATGTTACTGTAAGTCTCCAGAAAAATGATAGCATATTAGTGCTAGAGACACAAAAGCACTTAAAGTCAAATCATCCCCTTTGACAATTGTGGGAATTGAGGCCTGTTGCCATTTTCCTCAAGTGGCAGCATAATACGAGAATTGAGAATGTGGATTGGAATTGGAGAAACTAAATCCATGCCCTGACCCTGGCCCATATCTACTGAGCAAATCTGGGCAAGTAGCTTAATAGCTCTAGATTTCGATTTCTTCCCATGTGAACTTAGAATAATAATACCACCTAATATAATCACAAACTGATCAATTTCTTATGAGATAGAGGATGTTTGTAACATACAATTTATGGTAACCATCATTTTTCTCCTCCATTTAGTGCTTTAAATTTTTCTATAATTATCTGCTTAAAGTTGCAAGACAAAGTGCGTGAAGTCCCCAGCCATTCACTTTCCTCTGTTGCCCTCTGGTCAGGGAATCCCAGAATCTCATATGTTGGCAGCAGGGATCATCCCTGCTGAACTATTTTTCCTAAAGCAGGTCTTTAGCACCAGAGTAGGATTAGGAGGGGGAATTGAGGTGGTGTCCACTCTCAGCTACATTTGCTTCCAGAATCCTCTTCCATATTTTCCTGCTCCCAGAACAGAGGAAATTCTGCCCTTCTCTCAGTCCCAAGTCCCATTTCCTCTCCCAGAACAAGTGAAAAATTTTTCAGGGAAAAATACACCTTCTTAAACATGAGTTTTGTGTGCAGGATTGCAAATCAATATGAGCAGAGCAGGAAACTAGAGGATTTTGAGACTGAACCACCAACCGCTCACTACAGTGCATAGTCTATATTGGGGAAACAAATGGCTATAAAAGAGGACACGGGGGCTGTTCTAAATTTAGTTTCCAAAGTATTTATCAACTCCAGGCATACATGAGACAATCATAAATAAATAAAGTAAAAGGTACAAATCTGTCAAATAAGTGAGAGAGTATAACCAGACCCATTATATTCTGAATAGTACACAGGGATCCAGCTGACCTGAATAATATTAGACTCTAGGAAAAAGACCCTGGTCCTAAAATTATAGTTTACATGCTGTATGACAATGGGACCACTGGCCTTTGTTCTGTTGTGGTCAGGAGCTGGAGTCCAAGTTCTGCAGTTAGAGCTTGTGTCATGGGAGAGCCTTCACTTCACCCTCTGTTCTTACACCAACAGTGAAGTAAAGCTGGTCTCCGTGCCTTGTAGATTTTAGTTCGAAAATTACCTGTTCTTTAAGAACATCCCAAAATCTCAACTCAAGAGTAAAATGTGTATATATATATATATATATATATACACACACATATAATTTTATACTTATATAAAAGAGAAATATATTTATATAAATATAAAATTATATTAATTTAGATATAAAGCATATTACATAATCATGATATAATTAATTTAATTACCAATTATATTTAATATATAATTCAATTATATTAATTGTATGAATAATTATTTAAATTATAAATTTAAATTTATATAAAGAGAGAATTGAGAGTGGACACCACCACAATTATCCCTCTTAATCCTACTCTGGTGCAAATATACATATATATATTTAAAATTTTTTAAATTATCAAATCCAATATGTACATCAAATTGCCATTTATTTCTTCAAGTAACAAAAATATAATATCAACCAATCACACCTTTCCCATACTCTGATTGTGTTTATATTCTAAGACACCTTGAAGTAGCATTGTTACTGAAACATCAGGGGTTTGTTCTAGGTCCTGCTGCTTGCCAAACAGAAAGCCAATCACTGAGATAATGAGTATTGCCTGGGAAGAAGGCTTTAATCAGGTGCTGCAGATGAGATAGGGGAAAAATCTTAAATCCATCTTCTCAACTGACTGAAATTAGGAGTTTAAAAATGCAGGGAAGAAATATAACTATGTGTGGGAAAACAGCAGTTAGGGAGGGATAAGGAAGATGATTTGGTCAACAGGAAGAAGATAATCAGTTGAACAATTATGACAGGTGAGGGGTCTGGTGACTCATTGTCTAGATGCAGTGATTTGCTAAGTTTTAGTTCTTTGATACCATATCAGGCCTGATGGCTGGTTTCCTGAGAAAGGAACTCAGATTAGACAAATGAAACTTTCTCAGTTTTTAATTCTGGGAAGGTCAATTTCTATGTTTATTCAAAAGAAATTGTAAACATCAGTTCTATAGTAAAATTGGACTGGTTTCAGTCCCCCTTTTTCTATTTATCAATTACTCAATTATAGAGAATCTGTTCATCAATTTCTGTGACTGCTTTATGAAAAAGAGAGGTGTTGTAGACAGCTCCAAACATGGCCACCCATGAATTAACAGTTAATCTAATATTATAATTTTCTTCTGCAACACAATCTCTCTTCAGTCATATAAGAATATATTCTTAAGGACAAAGTCTATTTTTCCCGAATATTACAACATTGTACCCATAATACAGTTTTTCCTCATTACCTAAAGGAAAAGATCTGAATCCAACTCAAATTACTGATTGAGTTGAATTACCTTGGAAATAAACACCATTTAAACATTTCTACTCTCACCTACTTTTCCAAATAATAAAATATCTGTCCTATTTCTGTTCTGTAAAATATATGTACAATTTCTGTTTAGAACTTATGAGGATAAGCCTATTTTCTTTGCCAGGAACCTTAAAACACTTATAGCTCCCTGGATCATCAACAGTAAGCAAAAGCAATCCAATTTTAAATAGCCGGTGTGTTGTATCATTTTTTGGAAGCTTGACAAAGGTAGTTTCGAATTTTACATAAATAGAGCAAATGATGAATTATTGGAAATGCATAGGAAACAAATGACAATTCATAGAACCAAATGCAGGCCTTCCAGCAGAAACTAAAAAAAAAAAGGTGGTTTTATATACGTATATATAAGTAAAGCTCAAAAGAGATGAAAGAGTAAATAAATGAAAATTGAAAGCAAAAAAACAAAAAGCCAAAACTAACTAACCCTGAATTTTTCTCCTACTCAGTTTACCTTAGAGGTTATAGTGTTACCCAGAATCTAAAAAAGAAAATACAAAAAAAGATGAATATTCTGTTGCCTGATATATAAATTAACATCTTTAAGTCTACCAACACCACTCTACATTTTGTGCAACTAAGAAGTTTACTTCAAGTGCATGAACAGTAAACATTTTAGTTCTAGTACTACCTCTGCAGAATAGCAAATATAGTATGAAATAAAACAATGAAAGCATTTATGTGAAATTTGGTTCTATGCTAAATCTGGCTTTGTGCTTATCTATACTAAAAACGAATTTTCAAATACCAGTATTTTTCTTTACATTATTTCATATTTTACCTTTATAATGATTAGGAGCGTTGATTATGAGCAATGTTAATTAGTTGAATTTTTCCAATTTTCTATCTCATCTTAAAGAATGTTTTATTACCTTAACTTTTTCAACTTCCAATTTTCTCTGAATGTATATGAAGATAAACACCGAAACAGGAATAAAAGTATATATATGACTTACACAGACCATCTATGATATGCTTGGACTTTCTCTTTATCCCAAATTTTATTTTTATTTTCTTTTTTGATAACCAGTCATTTTGTTATATGACAAAAAATTTGTCATAGTTCATAATTTGAATAAATGGATAACTTCTGAATTAGATAAAATTATTCTTTTTCTCAATAAAAACACATCTTATTTAGCACATTTTATAAACAGAATTATAACCTTAAACTTTTGTGAAAGTCTAGGAAGCAATAAATCATGAACTATCAGATGTTAGCATTTGATAGCTGAAAGCATTCCATAATTTTTTTAAACATGTTTTCCCATATCATAAACCTCTATTAATTGGAAATGATCCAGACATCAAAGGAACATTAAAATAATTTTAAGATTTTTAAATTATGCATAAGTTTTCTGATGTTAAAAGAAAAACTTCAGCCTGATTAAATTTAAAAGAGTTTAATTGAGCAAAGAACAATTTGTGAATCAGGCACACTCCCACACCAGAGTAGGCTCAAAGACTCTGATGCAGCCATGTGGTAAAAGATTTATGGACAGAAAAAGGAAAGTGATATACGCAAATCAGAAGTCAAGTACAGAAACAGCTAGATTGGTTATAGCTCAGTTTTTGTCTTATTTGTACATAATTTGAACAGTTGGCCACATTTGATTGGCCAAAATTTGATGATTGGCACAAGAGTACATTATAGTCTGTTTACACTTCTATTTAAGCTATGATTCATTATGCACAAAGAAACTTTTACACCAAACTTAAAATATGTAAGGAGGAAGTTTTAGATTAAATTTGATTTAACAGTTCCCTCCTTTTGATCATTCTTTCAATTTTTAGAGATTGACCAAAAGTTTAGTCATTGATGGTACTATCATCATTGTAACTGTACTTATTTGCTCTTGAAACCCACTGGGAAATAGAACTATGGGTTTTTTAAGATAGGAACAAGAACTTCAGGTCATTTTGTTACAAGGGTTTCAGTAGAGGGTACCTCCTTATTCTGGAACATCCTGTTTACAGAGAAAAAACAAACAAAAAAACTAAATCTGGTCTTTTCTAGGATCTATGTGTTTCCTTAAAGTCTTAATTTGATTATGTCACATTTAGCATAAGGGACTCCATTTTGGTTTGGTCTGGTCTGTTGGGGCCTAGCGTATAAGCTCAGTCCAAAACAATGGCCTCCAATAATTTTCTTCTAAAAATGTCCCCCTTTTAGTCAGGTTCTCATTTAGGTGAGAGTGTGACCAAAACTTACGGCCTTAGTGCCACTCTCAGTTACTATTATTTTGGGTTTTCAGTCTCAGAATGTCATTGATAGGTTATGGTGCCCTCATGGTCACACATTTTTTTCAGCTCTTGTCATTCCAGTTGAAGAGAGACCATTTGATATTCTAGAGATGGCTACATGCAAACTTTTAAAACTTTTCAGAGACTACAGTGCACCAGGGAGACTACAATTATGACTATTAGAAGGATAATACCAGGAGTTTGGAGTATGCTCCTTACCCAGGGTCTCCATAAACCAAACCAACTAAAATCAACAGGTCAAAGAATAAGCTAGATAAAAAGTCTACTTGCTTTAACTAAGCAGTCTCTTAGTTAATCCCCTACTATTTAATCTCTGTAATACCCAATGTGATATATTTCACCAGGAGCAACAAGTACCAGCAGCTCCACAGTTACTTCTCTGTTTAGCCAGGAAGTAATCTAGAGGAATTCTATTATTTAGCATCACTTTTACAAGAGAATATAAAGTCTGTTGTGTAATCATAGCTTTTATGGTAGAATTTCCTATAAAGCCTATGAAGAGGAATGAATTTCTAATCATTGTCTCCTTTACTAACCATAGAAAAAAGGAGCTAACAAATGATGCCCTTCTAAAAGAGTGAAGACCTTCTAGCAATGTTCTTGTTAACCCACACTGTAGGTTGAGAGGAGTGAATCAGTATTCTTTCTGACTGACTATGGAGCAATGTATTTACCATTAAAATTTCTCACCTACATTGGGCCTTCATCTTCCATCTAGCAACACATAAGTTGATTATATTCATCCATCCTTGTATAGCTATAAAGAAGTACCTGAGACTGGGTACTTTATAAAGAAAAGAGGTTTAATTGACTCACAGTTCTGTAGGCTGTATGGAAAGCATGGCTGGAGAGACCTCAGGAAACTTACAATCATGCCAGAAGTTGAAAGAAAAAGAGGCACATCTTCACATGGCAGAGCAGGAGAGGGAGAGTGAATGGGAGGGTGCCACACAATTTTAAACAACCAGACCTCATGAGAAACTATCACAAGACAGCACTAAGGGGATCATGTTAAACCATTAGAAACCACGTCCATAATCCAATCACCTCCCCACCATGCCCCACCAACACTGGGGATTACAATTCAACATGAGTTTGGGTGGGGACACCAACCTAAACCATATCTGTTATCCATGTGTAAGTCTGGCCACAAAACCCTTCACAAAATAAAAGTATACTCCATGAGTGTACACAACAGACCCCATTTTTACTCTTATTGTTTATAGAAGCATAAGTAAGGGGGAAAATTCAAAGACAAGAGTCTCAAGGTAGTAGAGAACACTTGATCTGTGATCTTGGGATAAAGCTGTTCACATCATGGATGCCATCTTCTGGGAAGAAAAACATCACTGGTTAGCTTTGCCTTAAGGATTCCAAAGGGTATCCAGTTTCAAGAGTGTGGAGGGATGCTTCCGAGTTGTAAAATTATGAACCCAAATTTCAAGATCCTGAAGTTTTGCTGCAATGTGGATGGCATGAGGAGTCTTTCTTTGGTGTTCTCCGACAATTCATTATTTGGGTTATGGATTATGAAGGGATTGATCATCCTCAGTCAGTGAACCCTGAAAAACTTTCTGTACCTGGTGAAAATACACAGTGGCATAATAAGCTACTGTTATAACATCAGCTCTCTTGCATGGAAAATCTTTTATAGAACCAGAAAACATGTTGAAAATGACAACTGAATGATATCCCTCTATAAATGTTTAAGTGGCCTATCAGGTTGTGGAATGTACTTGAATCTTTGTCTTCCCAGGAATATTGGTTTGACAAACCAAACATTGGTCATAAACTATTTTAGCAATTTATAAGCTAACACAGCAATATTCATTTAATTTTGGTCATTTTATCTTTTTCATGATGAGTCATGGAATGCAGAACTTTTAATAACAAAAGCTTTAAGGACTCAGGAAGGATAAGGCGACCGTCTGGTTCTCCATGCTTGACATTGGACTTGTGTCGTTTTGAATACCAGTTGTTTCCCTAATTAAGGTGCATAGCACTGATAACTGGTGGCTTATCATACAAAATTTAACTTAGATCATGGAGTTCATTCAAATTGCATATCTAAACAATTTCAGTATTGGCTGATTTAGCATGAAATCTGGCAAATAATCTACTTGTATTTAATTAGTTTCTGTTCTACTTGGGTTAGCAGTTTTACAAATCAGTCAATCTTTTCATTAAATTTCCAGGAATTCAGCAAGATGCCGTGGCTCATATCTGTAATCCCAGCATTTTGGGAGCAGGTGGATCTCTTGAGGTCAGTAGTTCGAGACCAGCCTGGCTAACATGGTGAAACCCCATTTCTATTAAAATATACAAAAGTCAGTCAGGCATGGTGGCACACACCTGTAATTCCAAATAATCAGGTGGCTAAGGCACAAGAATTGCCTGAATCTGGTAAACAGAGGTTGCAGTGAGCTGAGATCATGCCACTCCAACCTGGGCAACTTGTGCCAGTAATGTAAACTTCTGACATTTAGTTGTATTTTTATTCTGCATACCATTTTTTCATTCAAAATTAAATTCATTACTAGTTCTTCTGACTACAAGATTGTACATCTTTGAAAATTGTTTTCTTCTAGATTTTTCTCCATAATACTTGCAGTGAAAATTTTACATGCATTTGTACAATACTGGATTATGTTAAACTAGCAGTATGAAATTTAGGAATATACAATTTTCATGGAAATACAGTTTTGCTTACTTTATATTATCAATATCCTGCACAAAATATGTGGCATCTAGTAATTCTCAATAAATAATTATTAAAACAATGAACAACTATTGCTAATGCAGTACATTGGCTTATTCTCTTCTCATTACTGAAATATTTTGTCCTATGCAATTCCCACTTACAAAGATTATATTCAGCTTCTAATGCTAGCTCAAATAACACTTTCTTCATTAGTCTTGTCTTAGTCTCTTAGCTAGAATTGACCTCTTTTCCTCTTGAACTTGAACAGTATATTTATTTTTAATATTTTTAATTTTGAGATAATTGTAGATTTATATACATTTATAATAAATATGACAGAAAAGGTCTACGCATCATTGTGTGGTAATATTTTGTGTAATTATAGCACACTATTACACCTTGAAAATTTATGTCAATGAAATCCATCAACCCTATTCAGATCTCACCAGGTTTACATACACTTTATTTATTTATTTATTTATTTATTTATTTATTTATTTATGAGTCTGGGTCTCACTCTGTCACCCAGGCTGGTGTTCAGTGATGCAATCATGGCTCACTGCAGCCTCAACCTCCTGGGCTCCAGCAATCCTCCCACCTCAGCCTCTCCACTAGCTGGGACCAAAGGCACATGCCAGCATGCCCAGCTAAATTTTGTAGAGATGGGTTTCATCACTGCTCAGGCTGGTCTTTAACTCCTGGGCTCAAGTGATCCTCTTCCCTCAGCCTTCCAAATTGCTAGGATTACAGGCACGTGCCACTGAGCTTGGCTGCACTTGTTTATGTTTGTGTGTGCATTTCGTTCTTTGTAATATTAGCATATTGGTAGATTTCTATGATTATTACCACAATAAAGATAGCGAACAGTTCCATCATAAGTACTCCTTGTGCTACTATTTATTGGCATAGCCATATCTTTTTCTCCTTACCTCCTTAATCCCCAGCAATCACTAATTTATTCTGCATTTTATGTCATTAAAAATGTAATATAAATAAAATCATATGCTAGGTAACCATTTGGGATTGAGTTTTTTATTCAGTTTAATACCCTTGAGATCCACCCAAATTATTGGGTGCTATCAATAGTCATTCCTTTTCACTGTGCAATAGTATTCCATGGTATTAATGTGTCTGTTTATTCACATATGAGAGGATATTTGGGCTGTTTCCCATTTGAGGCTATTGTGACTAAAGTTGTTCTGAACATTCATGATCGGCTTTTGTGTGAACATAAGCTTTCATTTCTTTGAGCCAAATGTAATATAAAAACATTTTAATATTAAGGAACTATTAAAAGATTAAATGTTGGTGGAAATGAAAACTTGTAGTCTCTAAGAAACTGAGTTTCCATAAAAGATTAGTATTGTATTGTTAGCTAATATATAGAACTTGTTTAATAACTACAACATAATGAACATTTGATTCTACCAACTTTGACTCTATCCAGAGAGACAATATTGTGATCATGGGTATCTGATGCACACATACACCATCAAAAAATGCAGTCAATCTACTAATTATTTGCAATGCATTACAAAGAACATACTGTTTGATGTTTTTATTGAACAACTGAATTGTCTAATAGTACCAAACAACCAGAGAGTTACTATTGATCTTGATGTTTTTTTAAGCTGCTTTTCAGTCAAGGTTACATCCTTTATGTGACATTTTTTTCCTCCAGAATGTGCTTCAATTTTGTAAATGAGACACAAGTCTTTGCTTTCTAATTCATTGAAAAGAAAGAGTCCACTCAATATATGTCCCCTTATCTCAAGATACTTCTATTATTGTTCTCATTTTCTATTACTTCTTAACCAGTATAAGGGAATGTGTGTATGTAAATACATTCCAACTGTGGAAGGTAATACACACCTTAAATTCCATACCTTTATAATTCTTTACCTTCCTTCTTCATTTAGTTTCTTCTTTTCTCCTTCAAATACACAAAACCTCATTCTGTAAAATTATTTTATTTAGTACTCTTAAAGTTTTTTTTTTTCCTTTTAATTATCAGACTTTTCAGATGTGTTGTTCATAACCTCGGGTTTTACTTTCTTTCAATCTAATCCTTTATTAACTCTCTGAAATACATTTTCTGTTCTTACCACTCAGCTAAAAAGACAATTCCAACTTTGACAACAATTCTATAATAATAATAACAATCTCTCTATTGTCGTGTTTTCTGACACTACTGTCAAAGTTAGTTACCATTTCATCTAAAATTTTTCTCCTGTCAGTGGTATCTAGAATAGTTTTTTTTGTTTTACTTGAAATAAATATTCAAGTTGAATGATTTCTTCTCCATTCTGTGAGGGTTTGTATGTTCTTCCTTCTTTTTTCTTTTAAGCATAAATCAGCTAGACTAATTAAGATGCTATCAAAAGAAAGGTTTAAGATGTGTTCTCTGACCACGGAGTGGAGGCCTTAACAGAAACCAAGTGTCAAAGGGGACAGTAAGGCCAGATGCATGAAAACACATCATACTTCAGAATTTCTGGCATATACCCTGAATGAAAGAAAGCATCCATACACAGCACCACATGAGCCTTTTATTTTATTTATTTAGTTTTTCTGATAGGGTGAACCCTGACTTCATTACCATTCCTCTTCCTGCCAAATAAATATCACTCACAACCTCAAAAAATGTTTTACAGAAGTAATAAGAATTGCATTAATAAAGCAAGAATGTATAAACAGGTTTTTTATACTCCATCTCCCCAGAAATAGAAAAGTCAACTGCATATATAGTAGACATTTTTAAACTTTTGTTTTTAATTGACATATAATTGTACATATTTATGGGTACAGTGTGATATTTCAATACATGTATACATTGTGTGCAATTCAAATCAGGGTATTTAACATATTTATATTCTCATGCATTTATCATTTATTTGTGGTGAGGACATTCAAAATCCTCTCTTGTAGCTATTTTGAAATACACAATATGTTATTATTGATCATAGTCACCCTGTAGTACAATAAAACAGCAGAACTTATTCTCCCTATCCAACTGTAATTTAATACCCATTGAACAGTCATAAAATACTTCAAAACACTTAATTCTGAAGATTTGATGCAGGTTTATCTTGACCTACACTTTCCTGTTTAAATACAGAATGGAAAAGTATGTTTGTTACCTACACTTCTGGATCATAGTACCTTACTTTTCAATGGCATTTGTGATGTAGCTTAAGAAACTAAATTCAGATGCCAAGACCATACTCTCCACATGTGTGTGAGTATATACACACAGACACACACACACACACACAGAAAAAAAAAAAATCCCTTTCTGCTCCCATAAAATATCTAGAGCCATTTCCATGATTTTGAAAACTCAAGCCATCAAACTGAGATATCCTGAGCAAAAGGAGAAAAACACAACCTCAGCTACATATGGTGTTCACTTTCATCTAATAGAGTTAATATAAATCTTTGCAGCTATATTCCTAAAAAAATGATATTAAAACCATCAAACTTTTGAAGTACCTCATGTGACAATAACCTCTTTTGGCCTTGCATTTCTCTCCTACCTTTACCTTACTTTTACATATCCTCAAACATAATAAGCCTGCCACCACTAATGTTATAAAGTAGTAATTGTTCCTAATTGGTAGGGAGGCGACAGACCATTCTGGTAATGTTGTGAAACTGTAAGAAGGAGGAGTGAGAACATTCATGGGCCCGGCAGTAATTATCCACTAATTTGGCCTGTTTGTGTGGGGACAGCTCATTATAGCTCTTAAGAAACCTCAGAATAAAGAGGGAAAGTAGGTAGGAGGCAAGGTTAAATAATTAGTATTCGGCAGGTTTTTTTTTTAAGATTCAAAGAATAGGATTAAGAGAGGGAAATGTGACCAGAGTAACAATTAAGGAATGGTAGGATGTTCTGAACTAAGTAGTTTTATGTTTTTGTGGGAGTAGAGGTATATAAGAATCCTATATTATGGCATAAAAAATGACATGTCATTTTTATTGCACTTTTTCAATTATGACCCTGATCATCCCCTTACATTTTATGGTGCCAATCTCATGCTTAACAGGAGATTTATTCTCATGAGTCTTAAAAAGATTTTCACAGTTTTCATAAAATAATGTGCAAAAAGATTTTCATATCATCTTTAACATTTGTAGATTTGTTTTGGGAGTTGGAAACACATACTTGTATACACACACATGTGGAAGTAGCATAATACAGACTTTGCAAATAGTTATTCAACTATAAATCTGTTAGCAAACTTGAACTCCTAGATTTCTCACTTATGTATATCTGATACCTCTATTTTAAAAATACATATGCTTACTCTTGGTTTTATATGAAAATGTACACATATACATTCACAGACATATACATACATATGTTTGGTAAATAATTAATTTGTATAGTCTTAACCAAGATTATCTAAGAGCATCATTTTTAACGGTCTATTTTAATAAGTAACATTTTTCTAACCAATTTATGTGATTGCAGTTACTGTTTTTATCTGCTTAATACCAAGTGAAATGCAGCGGTTGAAAATGTTAATTCAAATGAGCTCTGTAACTTGAGTTACCCATAAACTCTGTAACTTGAGTTACCCATATCTATGTATGTCTTAAATATGTACTCATTAAAGGACGTTGGGAAAAGTTCTAGAACATTATATTCCCCATTCCTTTGCTAAAAGGTGAGACTATTCCTAATTGCAATATGTAAATAGAAACATTGGATGGGTCCAACAAATTTAGACTAAAATATGATATTAATATTGCAAAGGTCATACATTTTATTCATATATACATAGATAATTTTTCTCTCTTATAATTCAAAATAAACTTTAAACCAAGACGTAGGTTAGAAAAGTATTGTTCTCTATATAAGAGGAGTCGTGGTATCAATATGTGTGGGAATAAATTAGTAAAAATTTATCACCAACATTTGAAAAACATTTTAAAACAAGTCACAAGCCCTATCTACTCTTGCTTAAGCATTATCTTTATGCACAAAGTTACTGCAGCATTTGAATGATTACATTATTTTTTCTCGCTTTCCTTCTCTTTTTTTTTTTGACACAGAGTCTTGCTCTGTCACCAGGCACCGGGCTGGAGTGCAGTGGGGCAATCTCGGCTCACTGTAACCTCTGCCTCCCGGGTTCAAGCAATTCCCCTGCCTCAGTCTCCCGGGTAGCTGGGACTACAGGTGCACGCCATCATGCCCAGCTAATTTTTTTGTATTTTTAGTAGAGACAGGGTTTCACCATGTTGGCCAGGATGGTCTCGATCTCTTGACCTCGTGATCCGTCCACCTCAGCCTCCCAAAGTGCTGGGATTACAGGCTTGAGCCACCGCACCCGGCCCATTTTCCTTCTCTTTGAAGCACTAATATGTTTCAATGAATGGCATGTTATTGTGTGTTTTTCTGTTTTTTTTTTTTGTTGTTGTTGTTGTTGTTTTATTAATTTCTTAAATTTTCTGCAGACACGAGGGTGACTTAAGATTGACATGTTTTTGGCTACTTAGCAACTCCTGAAGCTCATGACATGTAAAACTGAATAAAAAGAGTTTACTTCTATAATGCCTTTTCAAATACTTATTTGTATTTCATTAGACTCATAGTTTTCAAATTATTCTTCTCAAAATTAATTAGAACACTGTAAATAATTATATGTCATTTCCTCAATTTGCACTTTTACTCACCTTCAATTTTCTCAATACAAAAACGACATCAAAAATGCCAAATTGTTTGTCTCCCTAGCTTATTAAAGAATTGGGTAAGGGACCAGATACAGTGGCTCATGCCTGCAATACCAGCATGTCGGGAGGCTGAGGCCAGAGGATCATTTGAAGCCAGAAGTTTGAGATCAGCCTGGGCAACAAAGCAAGACCCTATCTCTCTAAAATTTAAAAAAAAGTGGGTTAAGAAAGTGCAATAGCTAGGTATTACATTTACTACTTACCTAAGAATAGGCTACTGCCATAGAAATCCAATTGCTATGGGTCTATCAGATTATAAATGCTTAATCTGTAATCTAGAAACAACACTTTGGAGAATAAAGATTTAAATGTCTTCTCAGGTCCCTTTGTTTGATAATAACATTCCCTCTAAGAATAAATGACACACAAATATATTCTTGTTTTATCTGATCTATTAGAATTATACTGGCATTTTACTGCCAAAGAATCATAGATGATTATTTTGGCACAGATATTAATGCCAAATATTTTATGTGCTTCCTTATAATTTCCAACCTCCCTTGCAGTTAGCCTGGGACTGTGTGTGTAGTTCTTGCTAATGGGCTAAAAGTGCAATTTTTACATGGCACTGCCAAAGAAGTTAAGAGAAAATGTGAGTGGTTCACCCTTTATCATCACCTGCTTTGAGTATCCTGGAAAACATCCATTAAGATTTGATAGCATCACAGCATGGAACACCCTAGTTTCAGAGTCATGTCTTGGAGACAGCTGGGAGGGTGTACAAATACACAATGGACTTTATATGTTGAGAAATAAATCTTTGTTGTCTTAAGTCACTTTGTTGTCTTAAGACTTTTGATTGTGCATTTGTTACCACTCTATAGCCTGGATTCAAATGAGTACTACAGGCCCTAAAGTTTTGATGTAACAAGATATTATAATTCACAATTAACTTTATGTTATCTTTCACTGACATCTTAAGCTCCTAAATTTGGAAACGCAATCAGGAAATTAAAAAGAGAAGTAATTTTTTTCAATCTACAAAACATTTTTTAATTCAAAATTTTAAGTAATAGGAATGTAGAAGAAATAGACACTCCAACTAGTACAACTAAAAGTCCAGATAAAAGAAGTTAAAAGATACTTGAAAGCTACAGAGGCAACCAGCACTTGAGGGTCCATTAATTCAAAGACAAAAGAATAACAATAAAGAAATTGACCTTTTAAGAGAACCTTTTCCTCTGGAGCATTTGCTAATATTTTTGGTGATGGATAAGAAACAGATAATCTATTCAGGTGACTAAAACTAAAAGGCAGAAAAGCTAGTAGATATTTAGAAATCTCAAGAAGCTAGAAAGACAATATTGTAGTTCAAAGCTGCTTAGACAATTAGGATTTACAGACATAGGCAAGTACAAGAGCCAAAGATCTTGGAGAGAAAAAGACATATTATCATTAAAACAGCAGCAGTAAAACTAACAACTAGCTAAATTCTAATAGAAACAATGGAGGCTAGAAGACAAAGGAATGCCATCTTTAAAGTACTAAGAGAAAATAGCGACCAACCTGCAATTCTATATCTAGTAAAACTGTTATTTAAACATAAAACCAAGATGAAGACTTTGCCAGACAAACAAAAATTTAGGTAATTTGTCACCAGAAACCCCTCCTCACACATACACAAAAATAAGCTTAGTGAATATCTCTAAGCCTGGGAGAAATAGTGCTGGAAAAAAGCATGGAAATAAAGAAAAAAATGAAACACAATGTATAAAGTAAATAAATGGGTAAATATGCATGAATATTGACTATTCAAAATAATATTTTTGATATTGTATTGGTCCAAATTATGTGAAGAATTAAAATTCATAACAAGGAAACAAATACTAAAATGGCAATAAGTGGAATTAATGTATTCTAATTTTGTTATATTTTTTGATACATAGTATAAGTTCTAATGTACAATAGACAGTAATGTATAATTGATGCATTTTAATCTGTAGTGAAAATAATTTATCAATAACATGCTAAAGGAAAAGAAAATAATAAAAAATTATGCAATTAGAAAACAGACTATGAATAGATGGATAACTGTAAAATAAATAGTGAATTAGAGATATAAAACCAAATATGTCAGTAATTACACTAAATGTAAATAGGTTAAATATTCAAATTAAAAGACAAAAACTCCAGACTCAGAATAGACAGTCTAATTGTACACTGTTCGAAAGAGACCTATAACAAATATAAGAAAGAAGAATCATTGAAATAAAAGTACAGAGAAGAAAAGAAATACAAATTAAAATAAAACTCTTGCTAATGTGTTAGTGTCAAAAAAAGAAATAGACTTAAAAGCATTGCCAGATTTAAAGATAATAATTTTATAATGACTAGAAGGTCAATTCACCCAGCAAATGTAACCATTGTAAATGTATATGTAGTTAATAACATGCTAAAAATTATATAAAGCTAAAAATGTCAGAACTAAATGGAATAGTAGACAAATTCATAATCTAGGTGGAATTCTTTCATACTTCTTTCAATACTGATAAAACCAGACATAAAATATTAATAAGAAAAAAGATCTGAGCAACAGGATTAACCAATCTTAGGTAACGGACATTTGTAAAACAATTCAGCCAACCACAACAGAATGTACATTTTACAACTGCACATCAAAATTTTCCCAAAATCCATGGTGTACCAGATTACAAAGAAAATCTAATGAAAATTCTAAGAAATTTAGTAAGATATACTATTTTGTTTCAGCAAAATTAAAGTTAATTATAAATAGCAAAAATTAGAATATTCCCAAATATTTGGAAATACACTTTACTTAATGGTCTTATGGTTAGAAAATATATTATGAGGAAAATTAAAAGTGCTCTGAGCTTAATTATAATAAATATAAAATAACAGATTTGTAAGATAAAGATAAAGGTTGGCCTACAAAGGAATCTGTAACCAATAAAAGCATATAATAGAAACTTTTTTTAAAGACAGGCTAAAAGTCAGTGATATATAGATTTCATATATGTTATATAATATCATAAAGTTAGGAAAAGTATAGCAAAATAAAAATAAAGAAAATTAAGAAGAGAAAATATGAGAAAAAATGAAGTTATAGATAGCAAATACATATTGTCTGAAGGTAATTTTTTGAAAAAAATAGTAAAATAACATAATTATTGAAGGGAGATGAAAAAGCACAATTTACTAATGCCAGAAATGAAAGTGGATAAAATAATTATAGATTCTACAATAACTAAAAAGCCACTAAAATAATATGTTGAAAAATATTCTGCCAATACTCTTGGAAAATTAGATAAAACATATATATTTCTCAAATATCAGTCTAAAAAAAGTGACACAAGAAGTGGAAAATCTGAATAGAGGAAATAGAATTCAATTAAAACATTCCCACAGATGGACATAAGAGAGACAAAATGTCCCTCAACAGAAAAATAAATAAATTATGGCATATGCCAATAAAAATAGAAGAATTATGATTATGCTCAACATGAATAGATCTCAAAATAATAATGTTGATTGAAAACAACACAAGCACATTTTGTGTAATTTCATTTATATATATATAGTTCAAAAACAGAAAACCAATCTATAGTCTTAAAAGTCATAAAAGTGTTTATGGGAGATAGTGAGATGAACAGGGCAAGAAGGGGCTTGGTGGGATGTTCACAATGTTTTATTTCTTGATCTGTGTATCTATTACACTGCTACACTGACACTTTGAAAATTAATCAATACTGTTAATTTATAGTTTATGCATTTTTCTGTATAAATCAGTGGTTCTCTACTAGTGCCCACATCTTCCAGAGGATTTTTTACAATCTCTGGTGACATTTTTGGTTGTCACAAGTTGTTGAATGTGCTACTAGTGTAGTGAACAGAGCCTAGAAATGCTGCCAAGCATACCACAAAGCAAAAGGCAGCCTTCCTCAAAGGAGCAGATTCTCAACAGCCTCTTAGTTGGAATCTGCTTAAGCCCACTGAACTCCCAGGGGGAGGGGTGACCAGCACCACAGATGCAGCTCCCTGCTGTGTAAGCTGTTTAAACTCCTTGGGGAAGGGGCAACAGCCAGCACTGGGGCTGGCAACTACCTAACACACTAAGCTACCTGGCTCGGGGAAGGGCAGCATCCATCTCTACAGCTCTAGGCTGTGCTTTTCCCTTGCTGGAGCCAGGGGAGGCTAGACAGCTTGGTCCCAAGACTTGTCCACCACAACCCAACACACCAGCTGTGGCAGTCTGTAGTCTGAGTGCCTCTTCAGTCCTGACCCTGATGCATCCTTCCTCATTGGGCAGGTCTTCCCTGCCAGAATTCCAATATTCCGCCCAGAGACCCAGGGACAGAATCTGGATCTCCCTGGGCCTAAGCCCCTGGGGGAGGGGTGGCCACAGTCTCTGCAAACCAGCAGACCTAGCCTTTCCTCCTGGTAGTCCTAAGGAATCCAGGCAGCCCAGACAAGTGGGATTCCCCCCCAGTGAGGCATACCCCCTTCAACAAAGAACAAAGTGCTTTGTTAAATGGGTCCTGTTCCTCGTGCCACTCAACTGGGTGAGACCCTCAAAAGGGGTTGTCAGACACCCTATCCAGGAATGATTTTACTGGCATCCAGTTGGTGCCCCTTGAGATCAGAGGTCCCAGAAGAAGGAGCAGGTACCCATCTTTGCTCTTTGCCAGCTTCCTTGAATGACATCTCCAGGCATAGGTACGAATAAATGAATAGGGCCTAAAGTGAACCCCTAACAAACTGCAGCAGCCTTACAGAAGAGGAAATTAACCATTGAAAGAGAAAAAAAGCAGAAAGCAATAACAACAACATCAACAACAACAAAAAGCCCCCACAAAAACCCAATCCTAGGGTCAGCAGCCTCAAAGACCAAAAAACTAGACAAACTCATGAAGTTGAGAAAGAATCAACCAAAAAGCACTAAAAACCCAAAAGGCCAGAGTGTCCATTTGCCTCCAAATGATCACAGTGTCTCTCCATTAAGGGCAGAGAACTGGACGGAGGATCAGATGGATGAATTGACAGAAGTAGGCTTCAGAAGATGAGTAATAAAAGCTATGCTGAGCTAAAGGAGCATGTTCTAACCCAATTCAAAGAAGCTAAGAACCTTGATAAAAGGTTAGAGAAATTGCTAACTAGGATGACCAGTTTAGAGTGAAACATAAGCAACCTGATGGAGCTGAAAAACACAGCATGAGAACTTTGTAAAGCATACACAAGTATTGATAGCCAATTCAATGAAGTAGAAGAAAGGATATCAGAATTTGAAGACCACCTTGCTGAAATAAGGCATGCAGATGAGACTAGAGAGAAAAAGAATGAAAAAAAAAATGAACAAAGCCTCCAAGAAATATGGGACTTCATAAAAAGACTGAACCTACAATTGATTGGAATACCAGAAAGAGATGAGGAGAATGGAAACAAGCTGGAAAACACACTTCAAAACATTACCCAGGAGAACTTCCCCCAACCTAGTAAGACAGGCCTATATGCAAATTCAGGAAATACAGAGAACACCATTAAGATACTCCAGGAGAAGATCAACCCAAAGACACATAATCATCAGATTCTCCAAGATTGAAATGAAGGAAAAACTGTTAAGGGCAGCCAGAGAGAAAGGTCAGGTCACCTACAAAGGGAAGTCCATCAGACTAACAGCAGACGGCTCAGCAGAAACTCTACAAGTCAGAAGAGATTGAGGGCTAATGTTCAACATCCTTAAAGAAAAGAATTTTCAAACCGGAATTTCATATCCAGCAAAACTAAGCTTCATAAGTCATGGAGATATGGAATCCTTTCCATACAAGCAAAGGCTGAGGGATTTTGTTACCACCAGGCCTGCCCTATGAGAGCTCCTGAAAGAAGCACTAAGAATGGAAAGGAAAAGCCAGTACCAGACACTACAAAAACCCACCAAAATATAAAGACCAATGATACTATAAATGGATCCACAACTTGGGCTCCAGGCTCAGGTTCTTGGTTTTCCTTGCTCAAAGAATTGAGCAGAGTGCCCCCATGGTGAGTGTTCCAGCTCCAAACAAGTGTTTGTGGACAGGGAGAGTAAGCAGCAATGCAGTTTATTGAGCAAGTGAAAGTAAAATCTTCCATAGCATGGAAGGGTGGAAGGGGACCCAAGAGGGTGGCCACTATTGGTCAGGGCTGCCTGGGCTTATATCCCCAAGAAATTCTGAGTTGCTGTTTGTCCCCTAGTCCTGTGTGGAAAGGGGGCTTGTGACCATGAGTCACCTAATCTTTCCTTCTGGTGGTTGTTTCCTAGTTTCTGTTGACCTTGCAAGCAGTATTGGAATGTGGTTGAACAGTTAATTGATACTTTGAACACAGCCTTCTGATATGGTTGAAGTACCCATGTTGACCTTTTCTCATGCTAGGATTTCCAAAAGGTTCCCCATTGACCCAGAAGGTTTTATTCCCTCAATAATATAAAGAAACTGCATCAACTAGTGTGCAAAATAACCAAATAGCAGCATGATGACAGGATCAAATTCACACATAACAATACTAACCTTAAATGTAAATGGGCTAAATGCCCCAATTAGAAGACACAGACTGGCAAATTGGATGAAGAATCAAGACCCATCAGTGTGCTGTATTCAGGAGACCAATCTCATGTGCAAAGATACACATAGGCTCAAAATAAAGGATGGGGGACATTTATCAAACAAATAGAAAACAAAAAAGAGCAAAAGTTGCAATCTTAGTCTCTGACAAAATAAACCTTAAACCAACAAAGGTAAAAAAAAAAGGCAAAGAAGGGCATTACATAATAGTAAAGGGAACAATTCAGCAAGAAGAACTAACTAATTTAAATATATGTGCATCAAATAAAGGAGCACTCAGATTCATAAAACAGGTCTTCTTAGAGACCTACAAAAAGACTTAGATTCCCACACAATAATAGTGAGAGACTTTAACACCCCACTGTCAGTATTAAATAGATAGACAAAAAATTAACAAGAACATTGAAGACTTGAACTCACTTCTGGATCAAGTGTACCTAACAGACATCTACAGAAGTCTCTACCCCAAATCAAAGGAATATACATTCTTCTCAGTGCCAAATGGCACTTACTATAAAATCAACCACATAATTGGAAGTAAAACACTCCTCAGCAAATGCAAAAGAACAGAAATTATACCAAAAAGTCTCTTAGACCACAGTGTAATCAAATTAGAACTCTAGATTAAGAAACTCACTCAAAACATGACAATTTCATGGAAATTAAACAACGTGCTCCTAAATAACATCTGGATAAATAATGAAATTAAGGCAGAAACCAAGAAGTTATTTAAAAACAATGAGACCAAAGGGACCATATACCAGAATCTCCGGGACACACATAAAGCAGTGTTAAGAGGGAAATTTACAGCACTAAATGCCCACATTGGAAAGCTAGAAAGATCTCAAATCAACACCCTAACATGACAATAAAAGAGCTAGAGAGACAAGAGAAGACTAATCAAAATCTAGCAGAAGGCAATAAATAGATGAGAGGAGAATTGAAGGAGATAGAGACACAGAAAGCTCTCGAAAACGTCAACGAATTTTTTTTTCAAAAACCAAGGGGCTGGTTTTTGAAAAAAGTAACAGAATAGATAGACCACTAGCTAGATTAATAAAGAAGAAAAGAGAAGAATCAAATAGACACAATAAAAAATGATAAAGGAGATATCACCCCAAATCTCCTTAAACTGTTAAGCAACTTCAGCAAAGTCTCAGGATACAAAAATCAACATGCATGCCAGGGTACATAAGTTGGGGGATAGAGTGAATGATAACACCCCTTCCATCAGTGAACTCTCAGTCTACTGGGGGGATAAACTGATAAATAATTCCAATACAGTGCAAGGAGTGCTTCTATGGAGGTTTAAATCAGGAGCAGGAGCCATGAGGGTTAGCTTTAAGAGGAGGTGTTAGGATTCCTTCAGTTGCAAATGCCTAAAACCCAAGTCAAACTGACCCCACAGAAATGCCAACTACCACCAGAGAATACTATAAATACCTCTATGCAAATAAACCAGAAAATCTAGAAGAAATGGATAAATTCCTGGACACATACACCCTCCCAAGACTAAACCAGGAAGAAGTCTAACCCCATAATAAACCAATAACAAGTTCTAACATTGAGGCAGTAATTAATAGCTTATCAACTAAAAAAGGCCAAGATCAGACAGATTCACAGACAAATTCTACGAGAAATACAAAGAGGAGTTGGTACCATTCCTTCTGAAACTATTCTAAACAATTGAAAAGTAGAGACTCCCCCACTAACTCATTTTGTGAGGCCAGCATCATCCTGATAACAAAACCAGGAAGAGACACAACAAAAAAAGAAAATTTCAGGCCAATATCCCCGATGAACATTGATGCAAAAATCCTCAAAAAAATACTGGCAGACCAAATCCAGCAGCACATCAAAAGCCTTATCCATTTGGATCAAGTCAGCTTCAACCCTGGGATGCAAGGCTTATTTGATGCATGCAAATCAATAAATGTAAACCATCACATCAACAGACCCAAACACAAAAACCACATGATTATCTCAACAGATGTAGAAAAGGCCTTTGATAAAATTCAGTATCCCTTCATGTTAAAAAAAAAATAAAAAACCTCTCAATAAACCAAATATTGATAGAATAGCTCTCAAAATAACAAGAGTTATTTATGACAAACTCACAGCCAACATTATATTTAATGGGCAAAAGCTGGAAGCATTCTCTTTGAAAACCTGCATGAAATAAGGATGCCCTCTCTCACCACTCCTATTCAACATGGTATTGGAAGTTCTGGCCAGGGCAATCAGGCAACAGAAAGAAATAGAGGGTATTAAAATAGGAAGAGAGGAAGTCAAATTGTCTCTGTTTGCAGATGACATGATTGTATATTTAGAAAATTCCATCATCTCAGTCCCAAAACTCTGTAAACTGATAAGTAACTTCAGCAGTCTCTGGATACAAAATCCATGTGCAAAAATCACAAGCATTCCTTTAAACCAACAACAGACAAGCAGAGAGTCAAATCATGAATGAATTCCCATTCACAATCACTACAAAAAGAATAAAATATGTAGGAATACAGCTAACAAGGACTGTGAAGGACCTCTTCGAGAAGAACTACAAACCACTGCTCAAGGAGTAAGAGAGGATACAAACAAATGGAAAGACATTCCATCCTCACGGAAAGGAAGAAGATATATCATGAAAATGGTTATACTACCCAAAGTAATTTATAGATTCAATGCTATTCCCATAAAACTACCATTGACTTTCTTCACAGATTAGAAAAAAAAACTATTTTAAATTTCATGTGGAATCTAAGAAGACCCTATATACCCAAGACAATCTTAAGCAAAAAGAACAAAGCTGGAGGTATCATGCTATCTGACTTCAAACTATATTACTAGTCTACAGTAACCAAAACAGTATGGTTCTGGTACCAAAACAGACATACAGACTAATAGAGCAGAACAGAGACCTCAAAAATATCACCACACATCTATAACCATCTGATTTTCAACAGACCTGACAAAAACAAGCAATGGGGAAAGGATCTCCTATTCAGTAAATGGTGCTGGGAAAACTGGTCAGCCATATGCAGAAAACTGAAACTGGATTCCTTCCTTACACCTTATACAAAAATTAACTCAAGATGAACTGAAGACTTAAATGTAAAACCTAAAACCATAAAAGCTCTAGAAGAAAATCTAAGCAATACCATTCAGGACATGGGCATGACTTCATGACTGAAACTTCATAGGCAAAAACTTCATGACTAAAACACTAAAAGCTATTGTAACAAAAGGCAAAATTGACAAATGAATCCTAATTAAACTAAAGAGTTTCTGCACAGCAAAAGAAACTATCATCAGAGTGAACACGCAACCTATAGAAGGGAAGAAAATGTTTGCAATCTACTCATCTGACAAGTGCTTAACACCCAGAATTTACATGGAACTTAAACAAATTTATAAGAAAAAAACAACCTCATCAAAAAGTAGGCAAAGGATATGAATAGACACTTCTCAAAAGAAGACATTTATGCATCCAATAAACATATAAAAAAGAGCTCAACATCACTGATCATCAGAGAAATGCAAATCAAAACCACCATGAGATACCATTTCACACCAGTCCGAATGGCAATTATTAAAAAGTCAGGAAACAACAGATGCCAGTGAGGCTGTGGAGAAGTAGGAATGCTTTTACTCTGTTGGTGGGAATGTAATGTAGTTCAACCATTGTGGAAGATAGTGTGGCAGTTCCTCAAGGATCTAGAACCAGAAATACCATTTGACCTAGCAATCTCATTACTGGATATATACCCAAAAGAATATAAATCATTCTACTGTAATGACACATCTACACATATGTTTATTGCAGCACTATTTACAATAGCAATGACATGGAACCAACCGAAATGCTCATCAATGATAGACTGGACAAAGAAAATATGGTACATATATGTCATAGAATACTATGCAGCCATAAAAAGGAATGAGATTATGTCATTTGCAGGGACATGGATGAAGCTGTAAGCCATCATCCTCAGCAAACTAACACAGAAACAGAAAACCAAACTCTGCATGTTCTCACTCATAAGTGGGAGTTGAACAATGAGAATATGTGGACACAGAGAGGGAAACAATACATACCAGAGCCTGTTGGCAGGTGTCAGGTGAGGGGGAGGAAACCTAGAGGACAGGTCAATAGGTGCAGCAAACCACCATGGCACACATATACCTATGTAACAAACCTTAACATTCTGCACATGTATCCCATTTTTAAAAAAGAAAAAAATAGAAATGTAGTCTCGTTTGTCTATTACTATAATGTTAAAACTGTGGCTAAATCCTTAGTTAAACCACTTTATCCTAAACTACCCAAATTTTAAAACAAGATGTTTGGAATAAATCACTACTATGGTAGGCAGAAGTCTAAAAATATTCCTCCCCAAAGACTTCAAACTCTTTATTCTGTTGAATACCTATCTACATATAGCTACAGAGGGACTTGGCAGATAAAATTAAAGTTAACTGTCACCTGACCTTTTATTATTAAAATTTTTTTTTTTAATATAAATTTATAGAATATGGGGTTTATTTCTGGATCACTCAGAAGGATCCAGTCTAATTGTGTGAGCACTTAAATGCAGAAAAATAAGACAGAAGGGTCAGCCAGTGAACTGTGGTGGAAGACAAAAGCAGACGGATGAGTTGGAAGAAGAGGTCAAAAAGATTTAAAATATGAGCAGTACAGACACCATTGCTGGTTTTGAAGACAGAGGATATAGTTAGGAGTCAAGGAATGCGGGGCTGCCTCTAAAAGCTGAGAACAACATCTAGTCAACAGCATGCAAGGTAATGTTAATTTGAGTCTTACATCCTTTTGGATCTGAATTTTGCCAATAAATGTAATGACCCTGGAAGCAGATTCCCCTCAAAATCCTTCAGATAAGAGCCTAGGTCACTTAAACCTTGATTTGTCTTTCCATCAATCCACATTCTATCTCATAACCTACAGAAACCATGAGATAACAAGTGGGTGTTGTTTTTGGTTCCTGTTTGTGGAAATTTTTTATACAGCAATTGAAAACTAATACAAGTACTTTCATTTTTTTCTGATCATATGCTGACTGTTGAACAAGTACTTTCATACTTTATATAAGCCATGAAAACATTTCTTCAAAAGAAAACTTGAGTTGTGATTCAATGAGAGTAAATAAAGAGAGTGTTGTATTAAATTTGTTTCTTCCTTGTATGTGACATCTGAGGCACCTAGGCAAAAATGCAACCACTAAATTATAGTTTATTAGATTATCTTCCAATCTAGTAGTCAATACTTCCTTAAAATACTGAAGAAGAATCTAGTTTCTGTGTGATCCAAAGATCATAACATTTTATAATCCTTTTTTAGGAAAATGAATACAAAATTGTAATTACAAAATCAGATGTTATATTAGTTTGCTTTCACATTGCTATAAAGTTACTACCTGAGACTGAGTAATTTATAAATAAAATAGGTTTAATTGACTCATAGTTCTGCATGGCTGGGGAAGCTTCAGGAAACTTACAATCATGGCAGAAGGTGAAGGAGAATGAAGTCCCTTCCTCACAGGTATCAAAGGAGAGAGAGTGTGTGCAAGGGAAACTGCCACTTTTAAACCACTAGATATTGTTAGAATTTTCTCACTATCATGAGAGGAGGATGGAGAAAACCACCCCCTTGATGTAATCACCTCCCACCAGGTCCCTCCCTTGACACGTGGGGTTTACAATTCGAGATGAGCTTTGTGTGGGGACACAGAGCCAAATTATATCAGGTGTAAAAGAAAATATTAATTTAAAATGAAAATCACGAAAGTCAAACTGCTGAAAAATATCCCTACAACAAAATATTCTGATAAATAACATATTTTTATTAATTTCTGAATCTACCTCTGTAATGCATTTTAAAAATTGTTAAGAGGCAACCTCTTTGCTTCTTCACATAAAAACAATTTTATAATATTTGCTACAGAGAGATGGAAAGATGTTACTTTCCCTAGAATGTCTGATAGATTGTTTACTATTACTGATATCATAGAAAATTATATTTCAGTTACCATATTGGTAACATTATATGACTTTTTAGTATTCCTGTCACATTGCAGAAAAACTTTATCAACTGCCTCTTGTATATGAGTCTTTTGTATACGATCTAAAGGATTTTTCTAGAGAGTAGAGTCTCCCTTCATGCATATAAGACATTTTTTTCTGTCTTCTACTATCCACATAATTTTGGTATTGGGTTCCTAGGACATGTTTATATCATATAATGGAGCTCTAGTCTCTATGTCTTTGGGTCATGAAATTGGAACAACCAGCAATAATTTAACCATATACAGAAATTACTGAAAACTACTTAAATATGTCCATTAAACAAACAAAATGAATGTATCCAACCCAACTTTTCCCTAGCAAGACACTCTAAATGCCCATTCTCTAATGCCAACTATGACAGATGGAAGATCAGCGCGATAAGAGATAGCAGTCTTAATTTATTGCAGTTTAACTGTCTACTTTTCCAAATTTTACAGAAGTACATGACCAAAGGACCATATTATAGACTATTTCCCATCGCCTTGGAATGGTCAGTGCAAATGAACATTTCTGAAGCTAAAATAAGCAGTATTTGCTACTTACTACACTAGAATGCAATCGTTTTTCTTTCAAGCATTTATGGTCAGTGGATATTTTTGATGAGCTGTCTTTCTATTGTGGGGATAAGTGAGAACTAAACCATCCTTCTGACTCGTATTGGTGACAGATAATTGAGATTATTAGCATGGTCTGAGAACATACTACCTTAATTTAGTGCTCTTTTTAAATGAGCTCATTGGTCAACAATAGTATATTTTAGTGCTGGGAGGAATTACTTGGCTGTTTCTCAAAATTATATATTTTGTTGAGGGCATGAGACTCAGAATAGAAAAAAATATCCAACTGCTTCTTTTTACATATCTATCATACCATTTCCTCTCAACATGTTAAGTTATAATGAATCCAATTTTAGTAAGCTTTTACATGATCTTTTCATTATTCTTAAACTAAGTGATATGTCCATTTGTTTAAATGAAAAATAGCTAACAGGTCCACCAGTCCATATTAACTACATAAAGTCAGAATTTTAGAAGGTTTTTTCTTAGGAATTCTGGAAACTATTTTAGATTTGACAATAATGTGGTCAAATGGAGCAGAGCAGATTGTGTAACTTTAGCACTCCAACTTCATTTTTCATTAAAAAAAATGCTCCCTCTAATGTCAGCTTGAGGACAGAGATATAACAAAAGACACTCATGGGATTGAAATTGTGGTGCCTGAAGTCCTGTGAATTTAGCAAATATTGCCTTGGGATGATTCACATCTATATCTATGAAAAGTGGGTTCCACTTTTTTTTTTAATTTAGGCAAATATAAAAGAACTTGCACAATTTTTCTCAAGTTTTCCTGTTAGAGATGTATTTCACACCCCAGGAATATGATGTTACTTTCTGTATAACTCCTATGTGTTTTAAAAGATTGTGGGTATAATCCATCTGGGGGAAAGAGAAGAGAGGAAGGAAGAGAGAGAGAGAGAGAGAGGGAGGGAGGAAGGAAGGAAGGAAGGAAGAAAAAAATGGCTCTTTCACCTTTAACTAATTGAATAAACTAAGATAGTCTTGATGGAATGTTATAGGAAAAAATGTATGTGTGTATGTATGTGTGAATATATATAAATGTATATATAAATATATACATTTATATATATCTCTCTCTTATCCCAAATTTAGAGAAGAATTTCCTCCAAAAGAATGATTAAACAAACATAAAGAATAGCGTGAGACAGTATTTTGAAAACAGAAGCACTTGAGAAATATTTTCCATTTTTAAAATAGGATAACTATTTGCCAAATGTTTAAGTTGGGTGACTGCTACAATATTTAAATTTTTGTATGAAATTAGCAGTCTTTTGGCAAAAAAAATTACACAAGACAACTGCCAGATTAAAATACATACACTCAATCTGTCCTTTAACTCACCACTCATCCCTCCTCCTCTGTTTTCCCTTTTTTCTTTCTTATTCCTTTAATCAGGGAAAAGAAGTGCCTTTTTTGTCATCAGAAATGGAAATAAATCCTGAATGTGTGAAGACTGAGCAAAATGATTAAGCACAGACCATTCTGAGTTTATTAAAATCATTTTACTCTAATAATTTTAATCCAGAGAATATATTTCTTGTTGATAGAGAATCCAAAAGAGCTGAGTAACAGCATATGTTCAAGTATCATATTTTAATTGTCCACATTAGAATTGTTCATTTGCTAATATCTCAGTTATAACACCAGTTATAGGAGAATTAGAAAAAATAATTGTTATTTTTTAAATCTGGTCCTTTATAAAAGCAGACAGGAGGGTATGAACGATTTGACCTTTCCAATCTCAGTATATTTTCCTGAAAAGCAGGATACCATTTTTAAATGTACACACATAGAGCTATAAACATATGAACACACCACATATACAGATTCACATACTCACATATGTATTTTAAATAAATTACAAATCAGTATCATACATACATCATATATTGTAAACTGCTTTTAAGTAGTTCTCCTGATGATTTTATCATGTCAGTGGATATTCTTTCGGATTGTTTCAATGTTAATTTATTTTTCATTATGTAGATATACCATATTTTTTTAATTCATTTCTTCATTGTTGAACTTTGATTATTCATAATGATTCCCTGTTACAGAAATACAATGAATATATACATTACACTTTTCAGATTTTTTCCTTATATGATTATATACAGAGATTTTGTTAGATGGAACCGAGTAACATCCTAAATAACATCTATGAGAGTACCAACTTCCCAACACATTCATAAATATTAGATAATACAATGATATTTTTAATCTATCAATTAGTTTTAAAATTATCTCAATAACGCTTTAATCTCTTTTTTATTATAAACTGGTGGGACTGAGAGTGGTTAATTGTAGATACTTATTCTTCTGTTGGTTCATGTACTTTGCTCATTTTTCAACTGGTACTCATCCTCATTAACTAACTTTAAAAAAACTATTTTGATGCAGATTTTAAAGTTTCATTTATTCTGTTTTGTCAATATGTCACATAACTTTCTTTAGGTCTGGAAACATTTCAGGCTTCATCATTTTCGGTATTCTTATTAATCTTGCAGGATTCACTTTTCTTTAAAGATTATTGATGTATTTGGGCTTTTAATCTGTCTTCCATACCCTAACATACTTTTGATGTTTTCTACAGCCTTTTCTATGAAGTTAGAGTTCTTCCTTTCTATTTTTATAATTTTTTTGTGAAATTTCTAGTTACCTGTTTACTTTGTCTCAAAATTTTCAAATTTTATTTTAACAATCTTGCCTATTAATATCCTATTCTCATTTATGGGGCCTAGGATCTGCTTTATCTCTTAGAAAATTCTATCCATACCTGTTTTTTAAAACTATTTTCATATTTCTCAATTAATACTATTTTTTAGGTAATCTGGTTGACTATTGTTGATCATCCTGGTGATTCTAAATTACTCCCAAATTTTCAAACAAATAAACTATGGTTCAAAGAATTTAGTAATTTGTTAAATGTTGCCTCAATTGTGTGAAGATTTAATGAGATAACACATAAAAAGTCTCTGACACAGAGTACATGTCCATAATTGTTGGATGGTGGCCTCTACATTCTATCATTCCACTCAACCACAAACATCATTTTGCTTTACCGCAAAATGATAAGACTATGTTAATATGAAATTAATTACATAGCTTCATTTTATCTCTGAAACCTCATAGGTCATTTCTCATAAAGGTTCCAGTCTACACAGCTAGAAATGATGTTTTCTAGGCAATAGAGGATTATTCAAGTTAATAAGAATATTCTGAGTGAACAGTTATAACAATCTTCCTGCAATCCTTGCCTACTATTGCCACTGAACACATATATTATGCCTCTATCTCAGTCCCTTGAATAGATGTCCTTTAACTAAAACCTCTCTTGGAAAAAAACCTGTTTTACTCTATTCCAGATTTCTAAAATAGCAACAATTCATTTTTAGATATGATTTTAATGAGGCATTGTTATAGAATACCATTTTTATAAAAGAACTTTCTACCATCCATATCCATAGATTATTAGAGTCTCTTCTGCTGCAAAAAAAAAAAAAAAAGCTAAATCTAGTTGAAATTTAATTGGAATTTGTGGGTTTGATAATACTAAAAGCTAAATAAACTTTGGTGCCAACATGGCCATGTTTCAGTCTTGAGCACCAGATTGAATATATTCATTGTTTTCTACAGAGACCACTCAAAACTTTACAAAGTGATCATTTTCTGACCTCCACATCTTTTTAGACTGCTGTAGCCCGACTAGGGTGATAGGGAGATTTGTAAAAGGAACTTTGCTCACATGCCAGGTAGATGGCTGTCACCTGAGGTCTTTTTAGGGAGTCAGTGATATGGAAGAACTAACAAATGCATGACTAACAGAAGTCATTTTCCCTGTTTGTACCTTCCTCCTAAAGTAAATGCTTTAACAACAACATATCGTTATTGTTGTTAGGCTCTAGAGAGTTGTTTGAGAAAGTGTAAGATCCTATGTAAACAAATATTGGTCCACTTACTTGCTTATCAGTTGGAGCTCTGCAGCTGTTTTCTCATTTCATGTCTATAAATGATCATGAGCAAAATAGTTTTTGTGTTGTTGGGTATTTATTAAAGTTAAAAGATCAAGTTATTGATGGTGTGTATCTTTTGTACTTAGTTTGAAAGCTATGTGAACTTGAGAAAGTGACAAGTGAGTGTGGTAAACAGAGGTGGGTATGATGAACGATGGTGCATGAAGGGAGTCTTTTATGGCAAGATTAGAAGTTTCATCTGTATGTGGCAAATATATGAACCATGCAAAGAAATTCTGAAGAGTCACTGGTAAATGTAATGTAGATATTCTCAGATTTTTTGGCGTGAGGAATTCTTTACACTCTTCTTAAAGTAAAAAGTTCATTTTTGAAGAAATGTCTGCAAAATGCTCAGGTTTGAATAATCATAGTTTTCTGTCATCCATTTTTTCAAGTATAAAAATATATTCCACAAAAAAAGTATCTACTGCTATAGCTCGCACCTCAATTAAACAAAAGTTTTTGTTTGAGACAACTATTTTATTTTGGTATGTGGCAAAGTGCTTTATATATGTTTCCCATTTTTTTCAAACAGGATTATTAAAAAGTCTATACTCAAGGTTTATATGTAGCAAAATTATTATGGTTTAGTTATATCATCAGGAACATCCTTAAGGGAAATGAGTTCTTATTTTTCTGTGAATATATGTGTATGGTGATTATAAAAACAGTATAGTCAGTATAGTGTTTGGCTAATGCCTTGAATTACAATGAAGCACCTACAGTTCACCTACCATTGCATTTGTACTATCAGTGCACATGTCAACACAGTTGCTACAGGAGAAGCCATGAGAGTCCAAAAGGTTATTTAACACTTTGGCTATTTGCTCCTTTTATATTTGTTATCAAACATTTACATAAAGAATCATATTCAGTGATTAGTTGCTGTTGATAATAGAGCCCAGCCACATTTGGAGATTTATTCGTTTGTAGTTACAATTTTGCAAGTGAGATAGTCTTAATGTTCATATGTGAATCTTTAATTCGATGAGTTACTGAATCATTGGAAAAGCAGCACTTTACAATTCTTTTTACTGACTCTTCATCAAGCAGGCATTCATTAATGTCAACTGTACAAAGCTTTCTTTTTTTAGTCTTTTAACTATTGTATACAGGTCTCTAGCCAACACACTACAATAACTTAGTCTCTAAGAGTCCTCGGTTGTTCTTTTCTGGTTTGAAATGCTGTAGCAAGAGCTTATCATGTCTGTTTAAAATATTAAATTTTTTTCTTTAAATTATAAATGTTTGATTTCAATATTGCATCACATCATAACTGACACTATAACACTATTCAAAAATATTCTGTTGCATAAGACACAATAAACTGAAGTATTAGTATCTATAATCCCAAATGAAATAAAATTTTCACCATATTTTTATTTCTTATTTATAGTTTTACCAGTTTCTTTTGAATCGTTTTCTCCCTCCTATGAGTTTGATATCTCTCTGATGTTAAAGTTTCATTTTTTTCAGCATTTTTAGAGGCAGTTGGAGCAGTTATGTGTTGATAAAGTGAGTCTTCTAATCTCCCCTTGTGTTAAATAAATAATCTATTATTCAAAATATAGCAATATTTTATTTAAATAACATTTCAAAGTTCTAAAATAACTGTTTAGATAAATTTAGAAAAATTTTAAATATACTGCAAAACAAGATAATAAAATCTAATTAAATATTGTGTTTCAACATAGGTAGAAGGAAAATTTCAAGATTTCAAAATTATTGTTTTCGAGGGAAATATATAAGACTACAGAGATTACAGAAAGTATAACTAAGGCTAACTAGATCAAAGTATAAGTACCAAGAACAAACCAAGTTAATCTCTGAAAATACATATATTATACGCTAAGCTGACTACCTTAGAAAAATTTTGAAGACACAAGAGTATATGAGCACACATTCTATGCCATCAGAGCAATGATATTATCATGCATCAGCTTCTGAAACACTTCACCAGACAGTCATGTGAGAATGAGCATGAAAAAGACAAATAACATCTTAGTAATACTATGAAAATAGTTTTGACTTGGAAGACCCCTAAAAGGGTCATGGCGATCTTGCTTTTGGAAAGATTAATCTAAATAAATAGTTGAATAAAACTTAAGATTTTACTTATATTCATTTCTTTTATCATATCAATTCTCCCCTAGCCTCTGTACCTAAATCGGGTATTGCTTTAAAAACATAAAAATCTGATACCATAAGAGTGTTAAATATTCCCACACTGAGTTCAAGATAAGAACTAATTCAGTGTTGCAAATGAACTTTTAAATATCCAAACAGAAAGAACTGGAAACTGTATTTGACTTTCAGTTACTTTAAAAATGTATGAATGAAAATATTTGTTACACTCTTAAATGCAATTTAATGTTAACAGGTAGTAATATTTTTTCTCCAGATTAACATATCCTTAATCATAAAATGGAAATAATACATAAAAAATAAAACAGGAGTATAAAATAATATTAATTTTATAAAACTATGCTTTACAATGAATTTGCTAGAAAATATCTATTTTAAAAATAAAAAATGACCTGGACTAGTTTTAATAGATTTTGAAAGAGAAGGAAAAAAAATGGCAAAAGACCAGAATGAGTACAAAAATTATGAAACAGTAGGAACAAAAGAGAAATGAAAGAGAAGGATCCTTTAATAACCCATATAATATTTTTGTATGAAATTAACCTAGGTAAATGTATTTCCTAAAAAGAAGAAATATATAACTACAAATATGTTTGTATATTGTAGTTTATTACTAATTATACATTGAATAACACAGAGAAAATATATGAGAAATTTGGTAAGAAGTCTGAGCCTCAGCAGAAGCTCATTAGACCAAGAGTGAAAAACTGGAAACCAGAGTGCCTATTGTTCTTGAGAACGTCTTCGTCCTGTAAGCGGTGGCATCAGAGCTTCACTGTTTCTTCCGTCACAATTTTAGAGCAAAGGCCTAATTGCAGGAATATTATGCTCTAAAACATCACAAATCAGGATAGCAGATCCCTTCATCATTCGGAAAACAGGTGAGGCCATATCTTTTATTAGTTATAGACTCTTTCTACTGGACTTCTGAGCCTGGCAGCATTTTACGGCCATGTCCATTCTTCTTACCATATGGAGAAAACGAGCCAGCAATATAAAGTGCAGCACACGCAAGAAAAGATAAGCAGAGCAATCACAGGAATAAACGACAGAACTCTTGTCCTATCTGCTCTATCTCATACCAGCCTCCATCTGCAACTTCCCATTTATGGAAGTTACTAAATTTTTACTTCAACTAAATGGGGTTTGGTTTCTGTCACTTGCAATAAAAGAATCTAGACTAATACAATAATTCATTTTATTTATCTTCTATGGCAAACAGTAGAGTTATAAAGCAAATTTAGTGGAAGATAATTTCCTTTCCTTGGTCATAAGTTTAATTAATACCTTTTTTATTTTTGCGGGATACCATTTTTGAAATCCTTGAACATAAAACCTTATGCTAATTTTCAGGCTATTACAGCAGTAGGGCAAGAAACTCTACAGGGAGCGTGGTGACTTCTGCTAAAGTTGTTTCATTAAATCCCACAGGGAAAATGTGTTAAACATAAAATGTATATGTTTGTCCAAGAATAAATTCTTCTTTTCCTACTTAGAGATAAATATCCCAAAGACTAGGGTCCTAAATCCTACATGTTAGTCATAGAAGACAAATTTTCATGATTTTTTGACACATTTGTACTGCTAGACTTCACTAAAGCATATGAAGCACACATGCTACCCTGACAGCAAAGAAATGAAAATTATGCACTATATATATTTTTCAGTGGCATCTTTGTAGACCTTGCCAGTATCTGAACTGTTAGAACATGGTTGAATGTCAATTTTGTGCAGGAATTTAAAGCAGGTTTATTATAGTGCTGAACATATCTGGTCATAAATTTTACTATGCAGAAAAAGCAAACTTTCTCCAAACATGAAATTTTATAAACACCCATTAATTGTTCAATATAGCATGACTTTTGAATGCCACACATTTTATTAATACAGATGTGACTTTTCAGAGGCTTTTCTCCCTAAGAAAAAATATACATACAATAGATCCTTTACTTTTAACATTGTGAGTTTCAGTAAAGACTTTTGATAGTGACCTCTTCTGTCTATCAGACGACTTTAAGAAAACAGTGTTAAAATAGCATTACAGGATTTTGGGTGATTTTAGAATCTTTTAAAAAGAATCCGCTCAACGAAAACTGAGTCAGAATTATAATAAATACCGAAAATACCTTCACAGTTCTGTTATTTCATTCCATCCTGCTATCAACACTGCTCTCAGTTTGTCAAGAATGACATTTAAATCATGGGTAATTAAACAGTTCTCGGGTTTAAAATAAATTGGACAGCCCATTGTTTTGAGGTTATTTACAAAACTTTTAAAATTTTATATTGCTATCCTGACCTTCATTTTTAACAAATGAATTGATGTTCATATTTTTTTAAATAACGAATACTCAAAAGGAAAACTCACCTCACCAACATGGGATTTTGGTGACTATATTTACTTACCTACCTATATATGCATATATTCATTCACACACAATTATAAAAATGAGATACTTCTGTGGCAGAAAGTTGAAAATAAATGTGACACAAATAGAACAGAATTTTAGTTTTATTCAGGTACATCCAGTAAGGCACCATTCTTCAAAGTATTATGCACAAAGGTCCTTCCAGCTCATTGTTTATCCAAATTTAGGATGTGACTTTGTCCTCATAGGCCAAGATGAGCTATCACATCAACATTCTAGGAAGGAGGATTGCAGCACTGCCCACTAAAAATAAAATATGAGCCACAGCTATATGTTTTTTTGGTTGGTTTGTTTTCTTTTGCTTTCTTTTCTTTTCTCTTTGAGACAGGGTCTTGCTCTTTTGCCCAGGCTGGAGTGCAGTGGTGTAATCACAGCACGCTGCAGCCTTGAACTCCCGGGCTCAAGTCATCCTCCCACCTCAGCCTCCCGAGTAGCTGGGACCAAAGGCATGTACCACCACATCCAGCTAATTTTTGTATTTTTAGTAGAGATGGGGTTTTCCCATGTTACCCAGGCTGGTCTCAAACTCCTGAGGTCAAGTGACTCGCCCACCTCGGCCTCCCAAAGTACCGGGATTACAAGTATGAGCTGCTGAGCCTGGCCATTATATAATGTTATACATATATAATGTTAAATTTTAACTAGCCTACATTAAAAACAAACAAGTAAAATTATGTTGATAATATATCATTTCAACATGTAATTATTATAAAAAATTATCTATGAAGTTTTTTATTTTCTTTTTTTCATACAAAGTCTTCGAAATTTGGTATCTATTTTCTACTTTCAGTATATCTCGATTTAAACTAACCCCATATCAACTATTCAATCTGTGCCTCCTGGTTACCACACAGGACACTTTCCTTCCAGGACTGGGAGCAATACAAGGATGTTCTCTCTCATCACCTTTAAGCAAGATTGTATAGGAAGTCTTGGCTAGCAGGATAGCTAAGAAAATAAACATTTTAAAGATTAGGAAAAGGAAGTAAACAGTCTTTATTCATAGATGACATAATTTCTATGTAGAAAATTCCAAAGAATTGACCAAAAAAACCTCTTGTAACCAATAAGTGAGAATAGCAAGATCACAGGATACAAGTTTAATATACATAAGTAAATTGTATACCAGTAGTGAGAAATTAGAATGTAAAATAAGTGATTTAGTCTTTACCCTGAAGGAAGGGATGAACTTATTTTTTACTTTTAAAGCTTAGAAATGACATGTCACAGAGTAAAAAAATCTGTTTCAGTCACCAAGCGCAGTGGCTCACACTTATAATCCCAGCACTTTGGGAGGCTGAGGTGTCACCCAGGATGAAGTGCAGTAGCAGGCTCAGGGCTCACTGCAGCCTTGACCCCGTTAGCCTGCCACTGCACTTCAGCCTGGGCAGCAAAGGTAGAGCCTGTCTCAAAGAAAAAAAAAAAATCTGTTTTAATATTCTCAGATACATAGTGGACAAATTTGAATCTTCATATAGTATTATCTTATTTAAAATATGTTTAAACTCTGATTTAAAATATTAACTTGGTTCCATTGATTGTTTTACCACTTCACATACTACAAATGTTATGCTGGGTCTTCTTTTCTATCTTCTATATCTATTACTTTCTCACTGATTCTGTTTATTATTATTAGTGCTACCATTTCATTTTCTTGTGGTTTCTCATTTATTCTCTGTATATTTCCCACTGCATTTTTATTTGTATTTATCCTTTTGTAGGTAACTAATCATTCTGTCTTCATTTCTGAGATACATGCTGAGATATTTATTCATGTGGATCAGTTAGTTATATTTCATATCTTTTTCTTTTGTTCATTTGCTTTCACTTTTAAAATTTCTGATTCACATGTTTATGTCACATTTGTAATTTTTTGTTTAATTTTTAAATTTCAACCTGAGTTTTGTGTTATGCTTTTCTTCTGCTTCTTGACCTGGCTTAACTTATGTGCTTTCACCTGCCAAAGAGCTTTTATTATTTTTGTTTTTAGAATATCTTTATGTGGAGTCTGGGTTTTGCTTTGATGGCTTTTACTTTTCTTGGTCATATTTTTGTCGTATTTGTTTCGTGTGGATTTTCCTATATTGGCAATTGCAGCATATACTTTTGAGGAACCACCACTGAGGACGTGGTTTTCTTGGTGGTTGATTTAAAGGGATCCTTCCTCTACTATGTCCATAAAGGACAGCTGTGTGTGTGTGTGTGTGTGTGTGTGTGTGTGTGTGTGTGTGTGTGTGCGCATGCGCACACACACATTAGTTTGTTGTAAATATAAAACCTCTTTCTTTTGTTTAAATCTTCTTTTTTTTCTTGTCTCAGTAGAATTATCCTCTTCAGTTCTTCCTTTATTTTCTTTCATCCTTCAGGACACTAAGGACACTTTCACCTTCACAGGTGTCTTTCTTTCCAGGAAGCACTGACTTTTCAGAACCACTATCTTGGGTCCCATGCATTTCCCAAGGCTTCTACTTCTGACTGGCATCTGGAGCTACTTTTTCTGGTCTTGAGTGTGTATGTCCCTTATTTACAAATAATTTAGAAGAAAATTAGGAGACATTAGAATCTAAAAGGCCACTATGTTATTCTACATGAGCTCAACAAAAAGTGGGCAAAGGATATGAACAGACACTTTTCAAAAGAAGACATTTATGCAGCCAACAAACATATAAAAGAAAGCTCATCATCACTTGTCATTAGAGCAATGAAAATCATAACCACATTGAGATACCATCTCATGCCAGTTAGAATGGTGATCATTAAAAATCTGGAGACAACAGATGATGGAGAGGATGTGGGGGATATAGGAACACTTTTACACTGTTGGTGGGAGTGTAAATTAGTTCAACCATTGTGGAAGACAGTGTGGCAATTCCTCAAGGATCTGGAATTAGAAATACCATTTGACCCAGTAATCCCATTACTGGGTATATACCCAAAAGATTATATATTGTTCTATTATAAAGACACATGCACACATATGTTCATAGCAGCACTGTTTACAATAGCAAAGACTTGGAACCAACTCAAATGCCCAACAATGATAGACTGGATAAAGAAAATGTGGCACATACACACAATGAAATACTAGCCAGCCACACAAAAGCATGAGTTCATGTCCTTTGCAGGGACATGGATGAAGCTGGAAACCATCATTCTAAGCAAACTGACACAAGAACAGAAAACCAAACACCGCATGTTCTCACTCATAAGTGAGTGTTGAACAATGAGAACACATGGACACAGGGAAGAGAACATCACAAACCGGGGCCTGTCAGGCAGAAGGGGGGCTAAGGGTGGGATAGAAGGGGGTGGGGAATTGGGGAGGGATAACATTAGGAGAAATACCTAATGTTGATGACAGGGGGATGGATGCAGCACACCACCATGTCATGTGTATAACTATGTAACAATCCTGCATGATGTCCACATGTTTCCCAGAAGTTAAAATATAATAATAACAAAAAAGAAACGTTTACTCACTTATCATTGCATAGTGCAACGTGGCCATCCCTCCAAAGAAAATCTTTGTAGCCTTATTAATTCTAAGTAATGTATATGTAATATTTTATACTATGGATATATCACAATTCATTCTGGTTCTGGTAAAGATTCTTTGTTACGTAAATGAATACTTTCTGGTATATTTAAGCAGAAACTGAATTTACCAAATATCAGTAGGTAAAGTGATTATACAGTTGGGTTATTCCTGTTTTTAAGATTGTTGTAATGTTATCCTATTTTCATTCTCAAAGTTGTCCTGGCAGATGAGTAATTATGTGGTCATCTAATTAATGGCTCACACATCACCAGGGAGTTTGAGAAATGTATTTGAGACTTTTAGGAACAGAAGATATTTGAACTTCTAGGAATAACACCAAAAATCATTCTGCAGAACTGGCCTGATGATAAGGCCGCTACAACTCGTACACTCAACACCAAGTTTGAAAAGTCACAGTCTCTACATGATTGCAACAGCCTCTGCCATCCATGCCATTTCTGCCCTAGGAACTCCAGCATGCATCTACTAACACCCCTGAAAAGTGAACACTACCAAAAATGAAAGAAGTTCCTCAAAATAACAATTTCTTCACATTTCTCATCTCTGACTTAGTCTCAGGTAAGTGTATCTGCCTCTCCAGCTTACAGAGTACAGCCTGCTTTGCAAATAGGATGTAAACAATTGTTCTGAGTTCTGCCAGTTATACAAGCCCTGATTTCTCAGTTTCCTGGCTAAATTAGAAAGGGTCCCTCTTAGTTGAACATATAGGTTCCTAAAACTCCCAACGTTATTTATTTATTTATTTAAGGGCCATACAATTTTTCACTGTGAGTTCCTTAATTCCTTGAGGTGTCACACATCAATATATCATTTCACTGATTATGTACTTGAAATTTATTAAATATATAGTATACCAAAAACAGAATTCAGTCATCTGAAGTCCAAGCATTACTGTTCAATATTAGTTGATAAATTGTATGTCAATGCAGCAACTGTAAGAATTAGTGAATGTTGAAGACACTGAATTCATGTAAGTGGGGCAAACATAAAATGACTATAAGATGGAAAGAGGACAAAAAATATAACTCTTTGCTGTTATAAAATGATCTCATGTGAAAGGGAAATAGATTGCCCTCTACAAAAAGATACTCAAATCTGAGTAGATTATGCTTTTATCTAAAATGTTTTAATTTTAAAAATAAAAGGAAAAAACTATAAAATAACATCTTATCCATTAACTATATATTATCATCCACAAGAACATTTTATTAGTCCATTTTTAGGGCAAAGAGTTCAAGTATTAGCACAGTTTCTCTTTTGTATCACATTCCATTCAGTTACACATTTGTAAAACTAAATAAGCATACCCTTGTATTTACTATTAACCTAATTCAGAGTAAACAAAATGTTCATAGGCAGGGGAACAGTGGCTCATGCCTGTAATACCAGCACTTTGGGGCTGAGGAAGTTAAATTGCCTGATCTCGGGAGTTCGGGACCAGCCTAGGAAACATAGTGAAACACTGTCTCTACCAAAAACACCCAAAATTAACCAGGCATGGTGGTGTGCACCTGTGGTACCAGCTACTCGTGAGGCTGAGGTGAGAGGATTGCATGAGCATGGGAGGCAGAGTTTGCAAAGAGCCAAGATCACACCACTGCACTCCAATCTGTGTGACTAAGTGGGATCCCATCTCAAAAATAAAAAAAGAATAAATAAGTTTTAAAAGATCATGCAACAAAAATGGTATATGATCAAAACCTTTATGAAATAAGTACTTCAATACAAGTACGTTAAGTACCACAATTATTACACTGACAGAATGATTCTAGGGTGTAATCATAAAGTGACCATTAATTTTGTTTCTACCATACTTTTAAATTTTTTCAGCAAGATTGCTCCTCCTGCCTTGGCTGGATAGAATCTTATCATGCATATGTAATTAAACTTCTATAGTCAGAGTTTAGTCATTAAACCAAAATGCAGTTCAGTATTTACAGTTTCCAGCATTTTGTACAAATAAAACCTCTGTACCTACCTGTCAGTTGTAGCTTTCTCCTCTTTTCCTATCCCCAAACTCAGGCCTGCTGCCAGAAAAACTCAGGAGAGAAGATGACTGGTTTAGTTGTTTCTGCCTTTCCTCACCTAGGGACTGACCCTCCTCTCTCATTCATTTGATCCCTTCAGGGTTGGAGGAGTGGAAGGAGGCAAACAAAAATAAAGGACAGGCCAGGTACGGTGGCTCATGCCTGTAATCCCAGCCCTTTGGGAGGCTGAGGAGGGTGGAGCATTTGAGGTCAGAAGTTCAAGACCAGCCTGACCAAGATGGTGAAACCCGTCTCTACTAAAATACAAAAATTAGCTCGGCATGGTGGCATGCACCTGTAATCTCTGCTACTCGGGAGGCTGAGGCAGGAGAATTGCTTGGGTTAGTTGGAGGTTTCAGTGAGCCAAGATGGTGCCACTACACTCCAGCCTGGGCGACACATGGAGACTCCCTCCCAAACAATGATAAAAATAAAAAAATTAAAAAAATAAAGGACAGTGTGAAAGTTCTTACTCAATGGGTAGTCTGGTAGTGTCCTAGTTTCAACCCTTTCTGCACTGGACAGGATTTTAAAGCTGACTCTCTTTCATGGGGCATCTGTGGAGTTCCTTCACCATTGTTTCACCTGAAGCTCCCTTAAGTAGATAAATCTAACTCCACTCTGGCTGTCCTCACCAGAAGTCCTGTGCTATCTGGAAGTCTACCTCCAGCTTTCTTCCCTGAAGTGCCTAACCCCTCTTGGTGGTGCTCTTAGATAGCTCCCTTTCAAGAATGGCCCTTTTGTCAGAAGGAAAAACCAATCTTCCTTTTCCCCTAGAAGCTCTAAGGATCCAGTTATTTCTCAAAACACAGTTTTTTACTCAGCTACCACAGTCCAGAGCAGCCAGCATCTAACCTGTTAGGTTCTTCTGGCATGATTCAGAAACCAGTCTACTGTGTTCCTGCAAATGGTAGGTTGAGACTCAGAATAACTCTAAAGAACCTAAGACTCGTTTGTATATTCTGTCCCCAACTGTCAATGTTTTTACACTCTGGAAGTGGGTGAGAGATCTACATGGTTTCTACTAATTCTGGAATTCTTGCTTTGAAATTATTTATATTTTGAGCTCTCATCTCACTTTGCAATGCAGTTGAGCTAAAAGGTTTCCTTTAAACATCAAGTTGCATAAAGGTCAGTCTCTGGGTGTCACAAGTGCTTCTACTTGAAAATTCTTCTGCCCTTTCCTTCCTACTTCTCCTGTGACTCCTATAATAATTGATAATGTTCATTAACAAGAGTATGAAAAATATCTGTAGTCTCACTACTAGCATATTCATTTTTGAATATTCACTTTGAGGTTTTTCCCAGATGCATACATGTTACATTATTTGAATTCATAACATATCTTTTAACTATTTTTACCTAACATTATAAGAAATATTCAATACAATGATAATTTTTAAAACAAATGAATATTCTATAAGATTCTTCCTAGAATTTGAAGAGATAGTTAAATGAACTTTATTTCTTCTAATAAATTTTTGCTAAAACCAGTGTTAAAAATTTTATGCATGTAACTTTGTGTTTTATATTGGCAGTGAATTTTTTTTTAAATCCAATGAGATTATTCAAAGCAGATGTCTTCTGCACAGGGCTGCTGTGCAGTGAGACACATGAATATCCTAAACAACCCAGAAAAAAATGGCAGTGCTCTGCCTGTTGCTGCCTTCTTGATCCTGAGGACACCCAGGCCTGCAGCAAAAATCTCTGAGTATTGAAAGGCAAACTCAGGCAGAACAATGACACCAATACTGTGTTATTCATCCATTCATATGCCCATGCAGCTTGCATTTATTTAGTACCTTTGTATACAGCATTGAGCCAGCAGCTGTGAGAACTGCAAAGGAAAATAAAATGTGGATGTGTCTTCAGATTCTATTCTAGTAGAAAAGATGTCATAGACAAAACTCTTATTTTGTATATAAATTAATATTTTAGTGATGATCATAGGTTATTAATACATAACAGTAATTTACATTACTTCATTTAATCTTCTCAATAACCTTGAAAATAGACTTAAGTAACCTAATTTCAGACGAGGAAATCGAATCTTAGAGAGGCTAAGTATTTACACAAGACCAGACAGCTAAATGGCAGAGATAGTATTCAGCCTCCAACGTGGCTCCAGAGTGCCCATTATGCCTTAGCCTTGTGTACAAAGTGGTCTATCCTTAAGAGAGATTCAAGAAAAGGGTTATTAGTTTTCAGATGACATATAGAGACAATAGAAATGAGTGACTGTGTTAAGAAAAAAAACTTCTCTTCCGGGGTTCATGAGGGGTACGGTTTCACCTCCATCTGGGAACCAGAGGAGTTTCAAATGTAAAGTTCTTTGTCTGACTTTCCCACACATGGGCTACATAGAGAAATCCAGGTGGGTTTCTTTGTTCAAAAAGCCCACTGAAAGCTCTGGGAGGAGGGGGCTCTGTTGGGGACCAAGTAGCCAATGCAGTATCAAAGTCAAACATCAATCACTCCAGTGGAAGTTTGAAAGAACTCTTATCATTGGACGAGAACATGAATGGGGCGGGAATAACTCCAGGGCTAAAATCCTGCTGCTCCTTATCTATAGGGATTCCTTCCTTGGATCCCCTCCCATGGCAGAGTGGGAGCACTCTCTCTCTCTCTTTTTCTTTCTCTCTGCCTAATAAATAGCTCTTTGCTAAAAACTTTGGGTCCACGATATTTATTCAAATGGTAAGCTAACCATGCCTCCTGGGCCCTTTTCCCCATTCTTGGGGTGAGAGAGGCCAAGATCCTCAGAATCAGAATGGGGAGGGAGCTGAGTATGCAGCCCTACCCCAGTTACAACTTTGGCAAGCCAGCCAGGAGGAACATTGGACTTCAGAGCGGTGAGTGGTATCAGAACCCTTTGGCTTGCTAATCTGTCCTATGGCTTCTTTTAAATTTGTTAAGAAGGTAAAGACCAGGCACAGTGGCAGAGGCAAGGCTGGGCGAGTGTTGCCTGTGGAAAGCAGGTGGCCAAGCCTGCGTGGGGCCACACACTGTGGTGGCTCGGCCAAGCAGAGGGTGTAGCTGCCTATGTGAGCCATGCCCAGCCTTTCAGACCCCAACCTCGTGGGTCCAGATTTCTGTAAAGCAAACTTCTTCTTGGCTTTTTCCTCTAAGATATTTCCTACACATGAGGCTCTTGGGGTGGCAGTCCAGGGTGGCAGTCCAGGGACCCTTGCCTTTGGTGCCCTCAGGTAAAAGTGCACAGGGCCAGTTCCCTTAGTTCACAGTGCTAGGCTATTTCCTAATGGAGCCAGAATCTATCAGTGGGTACTGGAGGCTATAGGACATTGTGTTTTTGTCACATGCAATTTCCCAATCCAACTGAATGGTGCCAGAATTTAATGATGTACAATTTGTCTTGCCTAGGATTGGCTCTCTGTTCAGCAGAACTTCTCCCTCTAGAATACCATAGACCTGGTCAGACCTGGTCCAAGGCTCAAATAGTTAATAACAAGCCCCACAATCCTAGGGCATATTCCTATGGTGGAAGGTGGGGTGGGGGAGGAGGCCTGGGCCCTGAGAGCATTGTTCCAGCTTTAGCAATGCAACCATCTGTTACCTTATTTAAGATTGTTGTGCTTAGAGGTCCCTCTCTAGGAGTTTATCCTCCTAGGGCAGCTTTATGGGCAGGCCTATGTTAATTGAACTCTTGCTGGGGAATATTGGCACCCATCACCCAACCCTCACAGGCCTAGTTCTTCAAGGATGTGCTGGTACAGGACCACTAATCCCGGCAGTCCCCATGTCCTTAATGTGGCCACAAGGACATTTAGACAGTGAGGGTGTGCCTATGACATCGGTGAGTGTGATTAAACCTGACACATCAGGGGCTCAGAAGATGATCACACATCTAGAGTGAAAGGAAATTACAAGATACTATAGCTGGGGGATGCCCCAGGGTTAGCAGTTGCAAAGAATAACCAGGGATGCGGGCATCCCTGTGTTTGATTTCAGATGGGGTGCTACTCTTCCCAAGGCAAAAAATCATCCTTAAAGTGTGTCCTGGATAACTGGAACCAATTTGACCCACAATCTTTAAAGAAGAAGTGGCTCATTTATCTCTGCCAAACAGTGTGGCTGCGATACCCTCTGCTGAGTGGAGAAACATAGCCTACTCAGAGGAGTATAAATTATAACACCCTTCTACAATTAGACCTGTTCTGTAAGAGGGAAGGTAAATGACTGAGGTCCCCTATATGCAAGTTTTCTTTTCTCTAAGGGATAATCTTCAGCTATGTAAGGCCTGTAACCTATACCCTACTGGCCCCTCAGGACTAAGCCCATATTTAAGACTCCCTGTGGCTCCTCCCTTCACCGATGCTTACCAGGTCTCCTCAGCTCCTACAACCCAAAAGGAGTTAGGGAAGGCCAAGGCACTTCAAGCTACTAGGATGCCCCAACTCTGCCCCCTGCAGGCAGTAGAAAGAGAATTTGGCCCAACCAAGGTACATACTCCCTTCACACTTTCTGACTTAAAGCAAATCGAGGTGGACTTAGGAAAATTTTCAGATGACCGTGACAAGTACATAGATGTTCTGCAGGGCCTGGGTCAGTCCTTCAAATTAGATTGGAAAGATACCATGTTATAACTTAGTCAGACCTTAACCAGCAGTGAGAGAGAGGCTGCTCTGGCAGTGGCTCAAGAGTTTGGAGACACCTAGTACCTTAGTCAAGTACATGACCAAATGGTGCCAGAGGAGAAGGATAGATTTCTTACAGGTAGACAAGCAATCCCTAGCATGGACCCTTACTGGGATCCTGATTCAGAACAGGGGGGATTGGAGTCGTAGGCACCAATTGAACTGCATACTTGAGGGATTAAGGCAAACTAGGAAAAAGCCCATAAACTATGCAATGTTATCCAGTATAACTCAGGGAAAGGAAGAAAACCCAACAGCCTTCCTTGAGCAGTTATAGGAGGCCTTAAGAAAGTATACTCCCCTGTGGCCAGACTCCATTGAGGATCAGCTAATACTGAAAGACAAATTTATTACGCAATCAGCAGCAGACATTAGGAGGAAGCTCCAGAAGCTGGCCCTGGGGCCAGAACAGAGTCTAGAGTCATTAATAAATCTAGCAACCGTGGTGTTCTATAATAGAGATCAGGAGGAACAGGCTGAAAGGAACAAGAGAGACCAGAGAAAGGCCACCGCCCTAGTCATGGCCTTCAGGCAAGAAAGGCTTGGTTTAGCCACCAGTCTGGCAGAACTTGCTACCACTGCAGCCTACCAGGACACTTTAAGAGAAATTATTCCTAGAGGAATGGACCACTTCCTCGTCATTGCCCACTCTACAATGGGGGATCACTGGAAGGCACACTGTCCCAGGGGATGAAGGCTCCCACAGCCTGAGGTGGCTAACCAGATTACCCAACAGCATGATGGAGGGTGCCCCGGGTCGAGCGCCAGCACAAGCCATCACCCTCAACAAACCCCGTGTAAAGCTAACCATAGAAGGCCAGGAGGTCGATCTCCTCCTGGACACTGGCACGGCCTTCTCAGTTTTGCTTTCCTGTCCTAGACAATTATCCTCCAAGTCTGTAACTGTCCGAGAAGCCCTAGGACAAGCAGTCTCCTGATATTTCTCCCAGCCCCTAAGCTGTAACTGGGAAGATATACTCTTCTCATGCCTTCCCCATCATGCCAGAAAGTCCCACTCCCTTACTAGGGTGGGGCCTGTTAGCCAGAGCAGGAGCCATTATCTATATGAACATCATCAGGGAGAAAATCCCCTCCCTGCTGCCCATTATTTAAAGAGAAAATTAATCCCCAGGTTTTGGCAATGGAGAGACAATTTGGGCGAGCAAAGAATGCATGCCTAATTTGAATAAGGCTAAAGAATCCCACCTCTTTTCCTTACCAAAGACAGTACCCCTAAGACCAGAAGCCCAAAGGGGCTGGAGGATATTAAAAGGACTTTAAAAGCTCAGGGTCTAGTAAAGTCCTGTAATAGCCCTTGTAATATCCCAATTTTCAAAGTACAAAAACCTAAAGTACAATGGACGCTAGTGCAGGATCTCAGACTTATTAATTCACTTGTGATCCCTTGATACCCAGCTGTACCCAACCCGTACACCTTGCTCTCTCAAATACCAAGAGAGGCACATTGGTTTACAGTCCTAGACCTTAAGGATGCCTTTTTCTGTGTTCCATTATATCCTGACTCCCAGTTTCTGTTAGCCTCTGAAGACCCTTTGGTCCAGAATTCTCAGCTCACCTGGACAGTGTTACCCCAGGGCTTTTGAGATAGCCCCCCACCTATTTGGCCAGGCTCTAGCTCAGGACCTCGGTCATTTTTCAAGTCCAGGTACCCTGATTCTTCAATATATGGACGACTTACTTTTAACTGCTAACCCAGAAACCCAGTGTGAGCAGGCCACACAGGCCTTCCTAAACTTTCTAGCCACCTGTGGCTTTAAGGTTTCCAAACCAAAAGCTCAACTTTGTAGACAAGAGGTAAAATACCTAGGGCTTGTCTTGTCTAAGAGCAGTCGGGCCCTCTGATGGAGAATGTCTCCAACCCAAACCAGCCTTCCCCTGTCCAAAGACCTTAAAAGAGTTGTGTGGATTCTTATGAATAACTGGTTTCTGCCAATTGTGGCTTCCCAGATATGATGAAATAGTCAAATCCCTATACATTCTGATTAAGGAAACCCGAAAGACTAATACCCATCTAATACAATGGGACCCTATAGCTGAGGCAGCCTTTCAGACCCTGAAGCAGGCACTACTGCAGGCTCCAGCCCTCAGCCTTCCTACAGGGAACAATTTCTCCCTATATGTTACCAAAATGTCAGGAATGGCATTGGTGATTCTTACCCAGACTCGTGGGACCATGTCACAGCCGGTGGCATACCTAAGCAAGGAAATTGATGCAGTAGCAAAAGCCTGGCCACACTGCTTGTGGTTCATAGCCACAGTGGCTATACTGGTCTCAGAAGCTGTTAAAATAGTGCAAGGGGAAGATCTAACTGTATGGACTTCACAGGATGTAGCTGGAATTCTGGCCTCTAAAGGAGGCTTATGGCTGTCCGACAACCACCTACTCAAATATCAGGCCTTAGGGCTTGAAGGGCCTGTACTTTAGCTGCGCATATGGGCAGCCCTCAATCCAGCTACTTTTCTTCCTGAGGAAGGGGCAGACAAAGAACATGACTGTCAGCTGGTTATAGCCCAGAACTATGCGGCTTGAGAGGATCTCTTAGAAACTCCTCTAGCCAATCCTGACCTTAATCTATACAATGAAGAAAGTTCATTGATGGAAAATGGAGTTTGAAAGGCAGGATATGCAGTAGTCAGCGATCAAACGGAGCTTGAAAGTAATTCCCTTCCTCCTGGAACTAGTGCCCAGCTGGCAGAACTAATAGCCCTCATTCGAGCTCTAAAATTAGGAAAAGGAAGGAGAATAAACATGTGCACAGTTTCCAAACATGCTTACCTGGTTCTGCATGCCCATGCTGCCATATGGAAGGAAAGAGAGTTCCTAACCTCGGCAGGAACTCCCATTAAATATCATAAGGATATTTTAAACTTATTACAAGCTGTCCAAGAACCCAAAGAGGTGGCAATCTTACACTGTCAGGGTCACCAGCAAGGATATGAGAAAAAAGCAGAGGGCAATTGAGGAGGTAACCTAGAGGCAAAAAGGGCAGCTAGACAAGAATTATAGAAGGACCTTTAATATGGGAAAACCGTCTCCAAGGAACTAGAGCTCAATACTTCTCAGAAGAGGTAGAGTGGGCAATCTCCCAGGGTCATAATTTTCTTCCCTCAGGAAGGCCAGATATTGAGGAGGGGAAAGTACTCCTACCTGCCGTCAGCCAGAGGAAAGTAGTTAACATCCTACATCAAACCTTCCATATAGGTATAGAGAATACATATCGAATGGCCAAATCCATATTTACAGAAAAAGGTCTCTTCAAGGCTGTCCAACAAATAGTCAAAGGATATGAAATAGGACAGAAAAATAATCCTTTGGCACATCACAAAGCTCCTCCTGGGGAAGAAAACCAGTCATGACCCAGGTGAGGACTGGCAAGTGGACTTTACCCATATGCCTAAGTCTCATCTGTTAGCATGTGTAGATACCTACACAAACTGTGTTGAGGTTTTCCCCTGTAGAACAGAAAAAGCCCACAAGGTAATAAAAGTCCTGATTAATAAAATAATCCCTAGATTCAGACTCCCTCACTGTCTTCAAAGCTATAACAGCCCTGCCTTCAAAGCTGCAATGGCCCAAGAAATTTCCAAGGCATTAGGAGTACAATATCATCTCCACTGTGTTTGGAGGCCTCAGTCCTCAGCGAAAATGGAAAAGATGAATGAAATTCTTAAGAGACATCTAAAGAAACTGGCACAGGAAACCCACCTCCCATGGCCTTCTCTATTACCAATAGCACCCTTAAGGACAGAAAATAGGACTCAGCTCCTATGAGATGCTTTATGATCAGCCCTTTCTTACTAATGATCTTATATTAGACAAGGAAACAGCAGATCTAATAAAAGATATAACTTCCTTGGCTAAGTACCAGCAGGCTCTCAGGACCTTACCTGAAGGACACCCTAGAGAAAAAAGGAAAGATTTGTTCTGCCCTGGAGACTTAGTGCCTGTTAAGTCTCTCCCCCTCAGACTCTCCCTCTCTAGGCCCATCTTGGGAAGGACAATTTTCGGTTATTCTGTCTATCCCAACAGCAGTTAAGGTGGTGGGAATTGACTTGTGGATTCATCACACTTGGCTGAAGCCTTGGACACCTCCTGAAGAAAATCATAGACCCTCCACTTCACAGCCTGAAGTTCCAGGAGACAACCCTTCATACACCTGCGAGCCTGTAGAGGATCTACGTTTGCTCTTCCGATGAGATCCCCAGGAAAGTAACTACTCATGAGTCTCACATCTTGGCATTAACAGGACTATTACTCTTAACTTTACCATCTGCGACTGGACTCTATGCAATTGCCCCTATGGACTGGCCTAATAGCTCTCCTTCCCTCCTTACTAGTGCCCCCCCATGACAATTTACACCAACTCTCAGGTGCAGAGACTTTTCTTGACAAGGCCATGCCATATTCAAACTCCAATTCTTCCTTTCATGGGAAGGGGATGAAATATTAGGAGGACTTGGTACTGGCATTGGAGAAGTTACTACTTCTACTCAGTTTTACTATAAGCTATCTCAGGAGTTAAATGTTAAGATAGAACAGGTTACTGATTCTCTCTGCAAAGGCAGCTCACTTTGCAAAAGCAGCTTAACTTAGCTGCCATAGCTCTTCAAAATAAAGGGCCCTGAACCTGCTAACAGCAGAGAGAAAAGGAACCTTTCTCTTTCTAGGAAAAGAATGCTGCTACTTTGTAAACCAATCAGGTATCATCTTAAACAAAGTTAAAGAACTCAGGGACCGAATCGAACACAGGGCTAAAGACCTTCAAAGAACAGGATCGTGGAGCTTGTTTAACAACTGGATGTCCTGGTGCCACCCTCTTCTAGGCCCATTTATAACCATTCTACTATGGATGGCCTTTGGGCCTCTCATCTTTAACCCTCTTGTTAAATTCGTTTCTTCTAGAATTAAACCCAATGGCCACAAATGGTCCTGCAAATGGAACCCCGGATGTCTTTTGCTCATGAGTTCTATTGTGGACCTCTGGATCAACCTGCACCCTGGAAGACTCCCCTGTGGTGGAAACCTCAAATGCAGGGCCCCTTCTACACCTCAATTCAGTAGGAAGTAGTTAAAGAGCAATCAATGCCTGTGCCCCAAGAGCAGTTAGCCTTTCCTGTTCAGCAGGGGGACTAAGGGACTGTGTTTAGGAAAAAAAAACTTCTCTTCCCAGGTCCGCAAGGGGCATGATTTGCCTCCATCTGGGAACCAGAGGAGTTTCAAATGCAAAGTTCTTTGTCTGACTTTCCCACACATGGGCTAGGTAGAGAAATCCAGGCGGGTTTCTTTGTTCAAAAAGCCCACTGAAAGCTCTGGGAGGAGGGGGCTCTGTTGGGGACCAAGTAGCCAATCCAGTATCAAAGTCAAAGATCAATCACTCCGGTGGAAGTTTGAAAGAACTCCTCTCATTGGACAAGAACATGAATGGGGCAGGAATAACTCCAGGGCTAAAGTCCTGCTGCTCCTTATCTATTGGGATTCCTTCCTTGGATCCCCCTCCCACAGCAGTGTGGAGCTCTCTCTCTCTCTCTCTGCCTAATAAATCGCTCTCTGCTAAACATTTTGGGTCCACAATATTTATTCAAATGGTAAGCTCACTGCACCTCCAGGGCCCCTTTCCCCATTCTTGGGGTAAGAGAGGCCAAGGACCTCGAGATCAGAAGTGGGAGGGAGCTGAGTAAGCAGCCCTGCCCCAGTTACAGAAATATTTTGTAAAGATAAATAAGGTTGCATAACCACATAGTTCACAGAAAATTATTTCTGTTAAGGAAAAGGGCAATTGAATTTGAATTACCCAATTGATTTTCTAGACTAATCCAATTTTCTTGGGTTAGTCCTATGTGTCTAAAGCCTCAGAGAAAAATTTCATGCATTCCATGACCCTAGCCAGTCTATGTCCCTTCCCCCAGTTTTAGCAAAGGCAAGGTTCTTATGAGTCATAATGAGAGAAACCTAATGAATTTTTTAACCGGTGAACATCTACTGTCATCAAGGAAACACAATTCAGAGAAACACATGCTTCAGCAGGGCAGTGAGTGGGTCCTTTCCACTAGTTTTCAACAGTCTGTTTATTGAAATTAGTCATTTGTTGATGTTAATCTAGACTAAACAAAGAATTTTTGTAAAATAATTTTTACCTATAAATCTTCCGGTTTTATAATAAAGACAACCTGCTTGCTAATTGTGCTTCTACCATGGTTACAGTAACATGAAAACTACCACCATTCTGTCACTATCCTGATATTTTATCTCTGTATCTATGTAATCTACTTTCATTGCTGTCTCTACTCTTTATGTTATTTTTTTAACTGAAAATATTTGACAGTACATAGAATATTCATATTCTATACATAATAGTATCTTTAGAAAAAAGAGTATTAATTTTAATTCATTCTGCATATACAGGTAATGAAATAGATTACACTAGTAATATTTTCTTCGTGATTCACATAACAACCAGATTGTGTAAGACTGAAAGAAAGAGTCAACACCATCACAATCATCATAGTCATCAACAAATATCCTCTAGTGAGGCTTGCTGTGTGCTGGCAGTGTACATGGAGCTAAATAGTATATTTCTTTAAATTATCGTATAACTTCAATTATTCTCTGGCATTTCATTGTGTCCCATTTTTAATTTTTAGAATAGTCAATGATAAATATATTTGAACTGGTGGAAGCTACCTACATTGGGTGAAAGCTCTTCAAAGGATTATTAAAGATTTTTTTTTAATTCTACACAAACCTTTTAATTTTAATGGCATAATTAAGTGAATAAAAGTGTTTAAACTTTAAGGTTGAATAATTATTTAAAAAAATTGGCTGACAATGGAGTACGTATAAACTTATGCCTCATAGAAGAAAAATACTCTCAGATAAAAATGTCCCCATGGTACTCACATTTGAAAGTACATGAATTAAATATGCTTCCCTCATCTCTTGTGGTACATGGAATTTTTATGTCTTAACTAGGCTTTTGTATTTATTTTATGTAAAAATACTAGTATGCCACTAAAATTTTTATTTTTCTGTAAATGTCATAGCATAAGATATAAAAAGCATTGCCTTCACTTATGATGCTCCAGTGTAATTTATCCCACAATTGCCTCTAAATTCTATTGAATATAATATCCTTACCTTCCTCTTCTTATGAACTGCAAAGATATTTACTTCACTTGTATTTCATCCTTCTCTTCAGAATTTCAACTGCTTATTTCTATTACTTTAACACTTATCCTCTAATTTTTCTAATGTACTGCACTCTAGTATATTTTTATAATCCACAATTTTCTAAGGTTGAAGCTGATGTGTAAAAAATTGTTACCTCGTTAGATATGCTTAAATTAATTAGATTTAGTCTGAAAATTATTTGAATTATAGCATAAATGATTAACTATTCGGGCTCTGGGTTTATATTTCCTAGTTCCACTATTTTTCACCTGTATACCAATGGACAAGTTATTTAAACTCTTACTGGCTTAGTATTCGAATCTATACAGTAGGGAAAATAATAGTATCTATGTCATTGGGTTGTTGTAAAGGCTAATGAAATAATCCACGTAAGCACTTAGACCAGTATCTGGCACAAAGCAAGCATGTCATAAAGTTAAATATGTTTTTGTTATAATTGTTAGTACTGCAAAATTTTACTATAATTACTAAATTAATTAAATTTGACAAAGATATGTTGAAAACCTCACCAGGCAAAATAAGGGCCCAAACACTGCAGATATGCAGGTGAATAATGTATTGCCACTTTTGAGGAAAAGCAAGAAGCCCTAGAGAATAACATATAATAATCTAATAAAAGGATGAGAGAAATGAAAAAAATGCTTTAAACTTTTCCAGTTTAACTTTATGTTCAAATCTAAGGCCATCAGATTTGTAAGATCATAGCAATAAACAAAATTTGAACTCTGGCCTAAATTTCATGGAATATCACATTCTTTAATTTTCTGTCATTTGTCATTTAAAATTTTATTTTATTTCCTTTTTTATTTTGTGGATTTTCACATTGTCATTGTGGGCTTCAGTTTATAGCTTATTCTTCTTAATATAGGTTCTACTAATTGCTCAGATTACTTAATATGATATCTGGTTTATCTATTTCCACATTGAGGTGAAATCATATACAATTAAAATTTTAAAATATCTCAATTAAGTATAACAAGGTCATAATTTCCCCCATTACAAAATCATATTTTTATTAAATCCATTTTCCCAAATTATACTTAATGGATAGTGGATTCTAGAACATTAATATATCAAAAATAAATTTTTGTGATTCACACCTGTAATCCAAGTACTTTCTCATGCTGCTGTAAAGAAATGCCCAAGACTGGAAAGAGGCTTAATTGACTCAATGTTCCACAGGACTGGGAGAGGCCTCAGGAAACTTACAATCATGGCAGAAGGAGGGGCAAACACATCCCTCTTCAACATGGTAGCAGGAATGAGAAGTGCTGAGCAAAGGGGGGAAAAGCTTTATATAAAACCACCAGATCTTGTGAGAACTCACTCACTATCATGAGAACAACATGGGGAAGCTGCCCCTGTGACTCAATTACCTCCCACTGGGTGCCTCCCAGGACATGTGGGGATTATGGGTATTACAATTCAAGATGAGATTTGGGTGGGGACACAGACAAACCACATCAGGAGGCTAAGGTGGAAAAAATCTCCTGATGACAGGAATTCAAGACCAGCCTGGTACATGTAGTGAGACTCTGTCTCTCCAAAATCATTTAGCTGGTTATGGTGGTGCATACCTGTAGTCCCAGCTACTCAGGAGGCTGAGGCAGGAAGATAGCTTAAAGCCAGGAGGTTAAGGCTGCAGTAAGCCATGATAACATTACTGCACTCCAGCATGGGTCACAGAGCAAGACCTTGTCTCTAAAATACATACATACATACATACATATAAATGTAAAAATAAGCTTTTGAAAGTCTTCATAGCACTTGTCATTATTTAGGATTGTGTTGTATAGTCATTTGTGCATTTTGTTGTGTCTCCAAGTGAACTCTACGTTTCATCAAAGTATAGACAGTCTTTATTTTTTTTAGTGCTGTATCTTTGGTCTCTTGAAAAGTGCCTGGCACAAAGTATATGGACACATTATGTGGCATTCCCAAACTCATGTTCTCTTGGACCTTTTGTACAGGGACTCATTTGCCAAAGTAGTATTCTTTGGAACATACTTTGGAAAACACTTTGTGCTGAATCTTTTCTCAAAGTCTACTTTCCATCCTTTTCTTTTCATAATTGTGCCTTAGGATGCTAACCTGCATAGACTGTCTTGAAAGGCTCCCTTCACCTCGGCTTCTGGTGGGATTCAGTCACACAGGCAGTAACAGGAAATCTAGAGGAAAGAAGGAGAATGGATGTGTGGAGACATTTCCTCCCCAGGTCCCTTCTCTCTGGGCATTGTGGCTTGGCTGCATCTCTGTTGAAGGCCACAGCCACCATGGAGTAACCCTCTCCAAGCTATCCTCTCTGTATATAGGTAACGTTCTCTTCCCTTTATCCCATCAGAGTAGCTTTGGTAAAGGCCTCCCAGGTTCCCATTCCTGCTTTTCTTCTTTCCTTCTTACTATCTCTTCTTTCTTTCTCTCTTTCTTTCTTTCTCTTTCTTTCTTTCTTTCTTCTTTCTTTCATTCTTTCCCTCCCTCTCTCTTCCTTCCTTCCTTCCTTCCTACCTTTCTTTCTTTCTCTTTCTTTCTTCCTTCCTTCCTTCCTTCCTTTCTTTCTTCTTTCCTGACAGAGTTTCACTCTGTCACCTAGGCTAGTGTGCACTGGAGCCATCTCAGAAGACTGCAACCTCTGCCTTTGGGTTCAAGCCACTCTCATGTCTCAGCCTTCCAAGAAACTGGGACTACAGGCAGGTGCTACCACACCTGGCTAATTTTTTTGTATTTCTAGTAGGGACTGGGTTTCGCCATGTTGGCCAGGCTGATCTTGAATGCCTGGCCTCAAGTGATGTGCCTGCCTTGGTCTCCCAAAGTGCTGGAATTACAAGCATGAGCCACTGCACCTGGACTCCATCCCTCCCTTTCAACCTCAGGTTACTGAAATATTGCTTGTTGGTTTTCTAAAATTATATCTACACGTTTTCAATAGTCCTTTTATTAAACTTTCTTCAACTGCTCAGTTTGAGGATACTGTTTGTCTGTTGCCAAGCCCCAACCCTTTTATAGTGATCTATAATCCCATTATATCCCTAGCCTTTTAAATGGATAGGTATTTAGATAAGGTTTGTCTCAAGGTTTATTCTTCTATCAGTCTGCTGGGGAGTGGTTTTAGCAGTCCAAGACTGGGCCACATTAAGTCATGGCAGCCTTATGTATAAAATGTTATAGAGATCACAAACACTGACTTGATTTTTGGGGAGAGAGAACTCATGTATTTTGATAAATTCTTAGAAACAAGTAACTACATAATCATGCCTCTGTGATTACAATCCCTGCTGTTTAGCACGTGTCCCTGTACTGAAAGCTAATATATGTGTAAAGGGACACAGGGGTGTTGGTGGGATCTCTATACTACTGAGTCATTTGGAGCTTTCCCCTTACACACCTGTCTAAATAAGGCCATAAGACCTAATTAAAGGACAAATTAATTGTGTCCTATAAAATTAGTTGGTGAAGCATCCTGACTATAGAGACTATAGAATGTAAAATAGACTTCCTGTGTTAGAGCTATGGAAATATTTTAGCTCCTCCTAACTTTTATAATGTCCAGACACATCTGCTACCTAAATCATTGCCTGAGTTATAGGAAACTTAGTTTCCTATAGTTATAGGAAATGTATGGTCAGGAGCTACACAAATTAGAATTTGTCCTTTCTGCTTTCAGGCACCAGGTATTGCTCTGTTTGTCATAATGTGAGCTATGAATTTTTGTTTTTGTTGTTTTTGATATGTGTGTGTAAACATCTCATTATATGTATTACGTTGTGATCACAGCATCCATTCACTGAAATAACATTGTTCTCAAAATGGCAAACAAGTAGTACTTTTAGAATTTTCTTTTGTACATATGTGTGTATTGTCTTTTATAATTTTTACTGTATTTATCTAAGGTATACAACATATGTTGATAGACATATACATAGGGCAATGATGACCACAATCAACGAGCTATGGGTTTTAGAGAAATCAGGATCTTCTCAGTGAGTTCCTCTTTCCAACTCTTGATCTGCCTCCCTTTGGCTTCATTTGTTCTGTGAAACTTCACAGAATATTTATCACTTTCCTCAGGTGGTGTCACCTTCCTCTCAAATGGGAATCTTTGCAGGGTATCCCACTTCCCCAGGCTATACCTACCAGGATGTAGCCATCGTAACCTTTTTAAGTTGTCAACACAGTATTTAAGAACCTGAGCATGAGCAACTAAGTCTTTCTCACTTCATCCCCAGTAGGGACTTGAAGACCTCGTGAAAGTTAGGTTAACTGAATATGGTATTAATATTGCCAGTTTCTAAAAGCAGATGTGACTTATTGGAGCTACGAGTGGATCAGCAGAAATACACTCTTCCTATCCCCAAAGAATTCTTTCTTATTTTGACTTAGGAATATATCTTACTAGGTTTTCATTAATTGTGCATATAAACTACTTTCCTTCTGAAGAAATCCATTTCATTTCTGTTCGCATGCCCTAATACACATTTCACAAAAATTTATGGATTTCTTATATGTTTAGTTACCTGCTAGAGACAAAGGGTGAAAAAAACTCATGAAATTCTGGCCTTCACAAGGGAAGTTCCACATTATTTATTTAGATAGATACAGCTTCTATGTTCTCGAAAAACTTACACATTGTATAATACAGAATACTTCCTACACTTAATTTGTGGACATTATTTGTTTATATGTATCTTCATCAACTAATCTATAAATGGCTTGACACAGGAGAGTCAGTATTATTCATTGTGGGATACCAGGTGTAGCACACAAGCTTCTGCTCATAGTGTAGAGCATGCGTAGAATAAATTATTTCTTTAAAGGCAAAGATAAGGCACTATGTTTTATATGTTATTGTTACCTCAAAATTTATTAAATACTAAATATATTGCATACATAATTATATTGTACATAATTGAGTACTTCAGGGGAACAGAAATATTTAAACTGATTTGGCAAAATGGTTAATTTTCCAATAGGGTTATAAAAAAAACTACATTCTAGCAAATAATTGGGACCTTATAGCAGAGTTTCTCAAGGTGTGGTTTCCATACACCTACATCAGCATTCTTAAACACATGAGAACACTAAAGTTTGAGACTCACAGCCACTCTCAATTATTTAATAATTAAATTATAATAGTGATAATAATTATAATAATGATTGACAGATATAATGGTTTCTTGGCCTTTGTCATGGTAATTACCAATGCTAACAAGGAATCTAGGACTTTGTAACCAGATTGATGATCAAATGCCATAAGGAACCCATTCAAGGCTTTGTATGGTAAAACAATAAAAAGTTTCAGAACTGAGGTGGGAAAAAGATGAGATCTAGTTCAAGTAAAATTCAAACTGCCTTAGAAGAACATATTCTCTTTCACCTTGAGTGGGAAAAATGTAGCATCAGATTAAACAGTGACAGTTATAATTCTTAAAAATAAGGAAAATATTTGTATAATGTTATACACGTTTTTATCTCATCACTTTTTTCTACAATATGTTTTATCATAACATTTACAGTTTTCTAATCTATTTTAATAGGGAAAAATCTTTTTTTAGAAAAGCATTTTTTTAGTACAAATATGACTTTCAA